>CM042202.1:220947-302031 GCA_023539305.1 Ilex asprella | reverse complement strand
GTATTATAATAATATGTTGCACTTAGTATTATTAATTAGTAAATTAGTATTATAATAAAATTATATTATTAATTGGATAGTATTCTAATTTAAATGATTTTCGCCTCATGTTAAACATTTTTTCCTTCCAATTTAAATTTATTCTTATATAAATGAATATTAAAAGAATAAATATGTTAAATTAATCAATTATTTAGCTTATCTTTATAATAAATGGATTGTATTTGTATTTTTACATGTTTTCACGTGTTTCCATATTTTTTCTGCGTTTCCGAAACGTTTCCGTTTTTGAACTGACCGAAACGGTACTTCGAAACGATATTTTGATCCTTGAACTCGGCTTTCTCTATAAATCACCTATATCTTTCCCTCGGCTACGGACCTACTGCCAATATAGGTTTGTCTTAGCTTGGCCTCTTTCCCACTCCATTTCTCTCCCTCTCTCACTAGAGTGAAATAGAATACCCCCTTCGTCCCACTATTATAGTCCATCTTTCCTTTTTGATAAATACCAAAATTATTGTGCAGTTTGAAAAGCCGAAGTACTTTTCATGTAACATTCCCAATTGATCCTCATTTCAAATTTTTAATAAGTTTAAAAAGCGAAATTTCATGTTTGATAACCAAATTTCGCACTTGAAACTAAAGACATTCTGCACTTTTTGAATTAAGTGTGTTTGATAACCAAAATATACACCACTTAAAATTTTAGCACCTTTAAAAAATAGGCTAAAATTTCAAGCACCTTTTAAAAATAAGCTAAAATTTTAAATACCAAATCACCTACTGATTACTTAATAATGAAAATAATAGTCTTTAAGGATTTTATAAACTTCTTAAAATAGACAAGTTTACCCTCAAATAATTTGATCTCAATCCATCTACACTTCAAAACTCATCATCCACCTGCCACCAATTGCCACTGTTGTCAACACCACCACTATTATTGCTGCCGCCACCATCGCTATTGTTGCCGCATCACCACAACTACTGCCACCATTAACACCACTGCCACCTTGTTACGCCCACCCATTTTTGCCCTCACCACCACCATGACAATCACTTCATTTTATCTACCACCACCCCACTGTTGCCACCACTACCACTGCTACTCCCAGCCTGCAGCCACTGCCCTCACCACTAACATCACTACTGATATGAAACGAAAAAATCGCAAGTTGGAAAACTATCGGCAATATCTCATATGAACTCAAAGGAATCGGCATAAATAGGATGAACTCAATTGATTCATCTTGAAACCATTTCGGTATATTCAAATCTAGTGAAAAAATCCCTAAAAATTTGGGACAAAGAGCAAAAATCCAAAGCAAAAGAGAAAGGGTCCAAAGACTCACATCTGTAAAAGCCTAAAAAACTCGATCAGTTGTGATACGATTGAACAAAAATCCAAAAAAAAAAAAAGATGGGAAAGAAAGTAAGGAATCAAAGACCCAGTGCCACAAATTCAAAAGCTCATATGAAAATTTATCCTAGATGGCAAAAATCATATGAAAATTTGTAAGTTTACCCTAAGTATTCACAACATACTTTCTGAACCGAATACAAATCACACTCATAGAGATTCTTCCTTGCTTCATCTTCATCAACTCTTTTTTCTTCTTCCTCTGTTCTTCGTTTTTTTTCTTCTGCTTTCCTGTGATTCTAAGAACCAATGACGATAGGCAGAGAATGGCCACTGGTTTACTCGGTTACTCCCTCTCAACGTGCCTCTCTCTCTTTCTCTTTGCCGGTGTGCAGTGGGTCTCTCTCTCTCTCGTTTGAGACACACGAAGCATATGAAGGAAGCCAAGCCTTTAAAAGCTCCGTTATTTTATATTTTTTTATTTTTTTTGGGTAAATAATGTCTTTAAAGTCTGTTTTTTTTTTTCAAAGACTCTTAAAAAACATCTATTTTTTAAAGTCTGTTTTTTTTTTAAATCTGCTTTTTCAAAATTATATTTTTTTTAAGACTTTAGAAAGTCTGCTTTTTACAAGTCTTATTAAAGACCGTGTTTTTTGGTAAAAAAAGTCCCAATGAGTAATTGTGGGTAGTTGATTATGTTTTAGTGTGGTTAATTTATTTTTATGGGCAATGGATTTTTGGGTTTAGTTCTTACCAAAGCTTACTCTTCCATAAATCATTAAAATCTTTAATGAAATAATTAGATACATTAATATGTTACAAAAAAAAAAATTAGTATTTTTTTAAGTTTATGTAATGAGAGGATATATGTTCTATTTCAGATTATGTAAAATTAAATTTTACCATTACATTAGATTAATATTCAAATTACTTATTCATTGAATAAATATTTGAAGTATTGTCTTTTAATAATCAAAAAATTTATAAATCAACTAAAATAGAAGAAAGATAAATAAAAGTACATATTTCTAGAATTTTTAAATCAATAAAAATGTTACTTATTTAATTATTTTGAATTTTTACTTTGTAGAATTGCTCCTAAACAACACAATATGGGTTTAGAACAGGCAACACTTGTCAGTGGTGATCGAAGAAATGCAAAGTGTAATTATTGTAGAAAAATAGTTCCTGGCAGTATTACTCAAATGATGCAACATATTGCACATGTATCCGGCCAAATGGAAAGATATCCACGTGCACCAAAAGAGGTGTCACAACTTTTGAAACATCTCAGTGATTACAGTAAAGAAAGAGCAGTTGTAAAGAGGAAAAAAGAACGAATTATACAATCATTGAGAGATGAAGATCTTTCTATCTTGAATGATGATGATGATGACAATGAGAATCAAATTGAAGAGGATGCTACAAAAAATTTGAGAGAAGATAGTTAAAGCAAGTAATGAAAGAAAGTCATCAAATGGCTTGGATAGAGGAAGAAGGCCATCCCACTAAGAGTTATTTTTTTTGTTCTGGACCATCACAACCATCTGGCTCAGGAATGAAGTACGGACCACCACGTAACTATAGTGTAAAAGAAGGTGTCAACGTGCCTATAAGTGGCATCAATCTATACATGTTCAAGTGAGAATTTGGAAAAAGTGAAAAAAGCTATTTTTAAGTTCTTTCCCTTCAATGCAATATAATTTAATGCAATTGATAGTAGGCCGTATTATCGGTCAATGATTGACACTATTGCGGATTGTTAAGTACAAACGATTAACACAACATATTAGAGAGAAACAGAGAGGTCAAAAGCTTGACCTAGTTCTCATATATCATTGTATTTATAGTTAACTTACAATAATAATAATTACACATACTACCCTAATACTATTAACAATTTACACATACAACCCTAATACTTTTAACACTCCCCCTCAAGTTAGACTATATATATCATATATTCCAAACTTGGAATAAATCGTTGTAAGACGTGTACGACTCAATGCTTTGGTAGACATATCTGCAAGCTGATATTCAGATTTCACAAATGAAGTCGCAATCTTCCCTGCTATTATCTTGTCTCGAATAAAGTGACAATCAACCTCAATATATTTGGTTCTCTCGTGAAACACTGAATTGACAGCAATATGGACAGCTGTCTGGTTGTCACAAAACAACTGCGAAGGAGGTTGAACTAGAAATCTAATTTTCTAGACGAAGTGTAGTAGTCAAGTCAACTCACTCGTCGTATGCGTCATTGCCCTATACTCAGCCTCAGCACTGGATCTTGCTACCACGAATTGTTCTTACTTTTCCATGAGACAACGTTACCTCCTAAGAAAGTACAATAACCCGTGGTTGATCTCCGATCAGAATGAGAGTCAACCCAATCAGCATCTGAGAAACCTTCTACTCTAAGAAGTTCAATTGCTCGATATAGCAGTCTAAATCAAGGAGCTCATTTGAGATATCGCAGAATACAAGTAACTGCCTCCCAATGTGGCACTCTAGGACACCCCATGAGCTGACTCACTATAATGACTATATAGGAAATATTCAGTCGAGTAATAGTGAGATCATTAAGCTTCCCAACCAATCTGCGATACTGACCCAGATTCTCCAACGATGCACCATCATCCATCAATAGTTTCTGATTCAGATCCATAGGAACATTAATCGGTCTGCCACCCAGCAAATTTACTTCCACTAGCATGTCAAGTACATATTTCCTTTGTGATAAATAAATTCCTTGTTTAGATTGAGCCACTTCAATTCCCAAGAAATACCTGAGTTTTTCCAAATCTTTAGTATGAAATCGATCTTACAAGAAGATTTTTAACTTGACAATCCCCTCAGAATCATTTCCAGTAATCACAATATCATCTACATAGACCACTAATAGAACATATTCAACCTCCGTCTGTCTAGTAAGCACAGAATGATCTGTTTGACATCGAAGCAGACCAAATTCTAAAACTGCATCTGAAAACTTACCAAACCAAGCCCTTGGTGACTGCTTCAAACCTTACAAATATTTTTTTAACCGACATACACTTTCACCATACTCCCACTGAACATTAAATCCAGGTGGCTGCTCCATGTATACCTCTTCAGTCAAGTCACCATATAGAAAGGCATTTTTAACATCTAACTTAAACAAGGGTCAATCAAGATTAGCAGCCAAAGAAATCAAGATACGAACAAAAGAAATTTTGGCAATAGAAGATAAAGTCTCCTCATAATCAACATCATAGGTCTGAGTAAAGCCATTTGCAACAAGCCGGACTTTGAGACGCTCACAGAACCATCCGGATGAAATTTAACAATATACACCCAACGACAACCAGCAGTTCGTTTACCAAGAGGTAAAGAAACGAGATCTCAAGTTCCATTATGATGCAAGGCATCCATCTCATCCTCCATAACTTTTCTCCAATCCGGATCAGTTAATACATCCTGCAAATGCTTAGGAATAGATATAGTAGATAATTGATAGGTAAAACAAGAGAAGACAGGAAACAATGCATCATATGAAATAAAATGAGCAATGGGATAATTAGTAACACACGAACAAGTACCTTTTTAAACAGCAATAGGTAAAGAGTCTAAATTACCTGATAGACCAGGATCAAAAGGCGGCAAGAAAAACGGTACAAGTCCCTCAGACGATGGTCGAGGACTACGAGAATATACACGAAGAGGTAAAATAAATTGTAACACAGTGGACAGCGGAATATCTGATGTAGGAAGAGATGGTGGTACAAGAGATGACTCAAAGTCTAGATTCAAAGGCTGAAAAGGTGCTAAAAAATATGGAACAGATTCCTTAATCGTGACATCGGCAATAGTAAAGTATCGTCGTCGCAGAGAAGGACTGTAGCAGCAATACCCATTCTGTGTGCGGGAATAACCAAGAAATACATATTTAGTAACTCGAGAGTCAAGTTTGTCAAACTCAGGACCTAAATTATGAACATAACAGACACATCCAAAAACCTTAAGAGTTAGGAAAAATAAAGGCTTACTAGGAAAAAGAACAGAATATGGACTTTGCCCATTTAACACAGAGAATGACATGCGATTAATAAGATGACAAGTAGTAAGAACAACATCACACCAAAAATATCTGAAAACATTCATCTGAAATAACAGGGCACGGGTGACTTCCAACAAATGACAGTTCTTGCGTTCAACAACACCGTTTTATGGAGATGTGTAAGCACAGAAAGTCAGATAGTGTCAACTTTTATGGATATGATCAATCGTGTACTAGTAGTGATTGTGAATATCGTGGTTTTTGGTACTATCAACATAGGAACTAGCCAGAACAACCTCCACAGTCATATTATTCTGATTATGGGTTATCTAGTCAATCAACTCAACTAACTCAATTACACCAATATTCACACGTGTATTCGTATCCTTATAGTGGACATTATCCTACTTTGTAGTATCCTAGAGACAATAATGATGATTTTGAGCTTCATCGTCTTTCAATGTGGCAATGATTACAGCTCAATATGTTCTAAAATTCATACGTTGAACACTGATAATGACAATTATTTTTTGTACCATCCTCATGTTCCATTTTAATTATGCTTTTAGATGTATTGTGGATATATGAAACATGAATAAAGATGTTTATATTTTTCAAATTTTTCATAATTTTTTCAAATTTTTTTGGAGTTTCTATCTAGCGTTTTGAGCATATTGGTCGATACCACGCCGTGACGCTACGACTGATGTATATCAGTACTCTCTGAGTCGATGGCCGATACCGCAACTTTGAACCATGACTGATGTCACCACCATCGTTGTTATCATTATTGCCGCCGCCACCACCACCATAGCTACTACTACCATGACCACCACCACCTACCTTCGTCTCGACCACCAACAACACAACAAACTATAACCACCACCACCCACTGCTGCCACCCCTATCACCATCACCCATTGCTAGCACTACCACCCACACTTTCACCACCTCCCACCTTCGCCCTCATCATCACCACCACCACCACTCTCCCACCCTACCTCACCACCTACTCACCTCCATTATTGTCTTCAACATATGCATGTATACCACTTCACTACCTCCGCCACCACCACCACCACCACAACCACAATTATTATTTCCGTCATTCTCCATTATCACTTTTCACTACCACATCGAGGGTGATGATCGGATGGTGGAATGGTGGCAGTGGCGACAATGATGAATGTAAGGTAGATGTGGTGATTGCAAAATAATAGTGATAGTGCTGATAGAGATAAGGTTGGTGCACTAAGATGGTAAAAGAAGAAATGCAAACTTAAAATAATAATAATTTGCATACTTCAGCTGCTTCTATTTGTCAAACAATTTGACTTAATTTAGTACATTAAGTTTTGCAAATTCCAAATATTTTGAGAATTAAAAAATTCAGCATTCAATTTTTAGTACTTTATTTTCAGTTTTATCAAATACTATCAAACTGTTATGTGGGAAATTAAAAGTTCATAATTTAAACGTAGTCCTTAAAAAGTTCAATTTTTTAAAACAGACATCAACCCACATATTAATTGATCATTGGATTCCAATTAGATTATGGAATCACTTACCCAACTCAAACTATCAAATAATTTTAAGGTCAAATCGATGCATGACAGAACTAATCGAAGCTATTCTCCGTATAAGATACCTTGAGACTTTCTTCAGTCACATCCAATGCTGTCGTTTTCTGCAAAAAACAAAGGATAATTATTTGCTCAAAATGCATCTTTGTGACAACGATATCAATACTAACATATAAAATTGGTTCGACATTATTCCAAGAGACGTTCTAGAATATACAAGATTGGATGCAAGTATTTAATAAACTTTCAATTACCAGCACTTAAAAATCCATTTCTCATAAACAATTACTCACAAAGCAATAAAATTTAATTTTACAAATTCAACTATGCCATAGATCTTATAGTACAAGCTTCAATATTTGGTGAATACTATTAAGGGTTATTAAAATTATTTAGAGTTAAGGTAGCATAGTTGTTTGCAATATTTTGTGTTGCCATACTATACAAGGGTTTGTTGTATCTTGTCTATTATGTTGTTGCACAAACTAATTGTGTTGTAATGATATTTTCTCTCTCTTCTCTCCTCTTTCTTTGATCAAAATTTACATTATTATAGTTATTTAGTAGTAGGAGTAATTTAGTCCATTACATTATTTTGTAGATCCAAGTTGGCAAAATTTAATGCATTACCTTTCAATATGAGTATTACTAGCTCTTTTGCACTTTTTAATATTTTTCATTCAACTATTTGAGAACCAGATCCTATTTCTACACAAGGAAGGTCTAGATATTATATCTCTTTCATTGATGACTATACAAGGTATTGTTGGGTCTAATTATGAAACGCTAATCTGAATTATTTTCAACCTTCACTGCTTTTCGTGCTATAGTATGCACTAAAAATTCTTGTTATTAAATGCTTTTGATGTGATCAACGAGGAGAAAATTCATTTACTTCTTTTAGTAACTTGTTGAAATCTAAAGGTAATGTTTATCAAACCACTTGTAGTCACACACCTTAGCAGAATGGTGTGCCCAAGCATAATCATTGTCACATTATGGAAACAACTTGCACTTTTTATATGTCGATAAATGTTCCCAGTTCCATTTGGGGGGAATCAATTCTTACAATAGTTCATTTGATTGATTGTATTCGTACTATTGTCACCTTTGGCATCTCTCCATTTGACAAATTGTGAGGCAAGCCATCTAATTATTTCTCCTCACCTGTGTCTAGTTGTACCTATTTTGCCTTGCTTCCTAGTATTCTTTGCACCAAATTTTCTACTCGCTCAGCTTTATGTATTTTTCTTGGTTATAGTGAGAGATATAAGGGGTATCGTTGCGAAGACCCTATTACACACAAACCTTATGTCTCTCGCCATGTTGTTTTTATGGAGCATATTCTTTTTTTTTTCTATTTCATCTAGTTCTTCACCTGTGCCAAAATCTAATCTCATTTATATTGATCCCTTTCCAGCTAATGTTCTCCATGATACATATGTTGGAGATCTGCTATGTCTAATGTGCCCTCTGCTTCTTGAGCACTTCTGATTTGACTTTTACCAATCCTCTAATTGTGCATACTTATTGTTAGGAATTTAATTATAATTAACCAAAACAAAAGATGACTAAGAAGCTCAAACTACATTGGAAAAGGAAGAAGAATTCTTGGATCCTATCAAGTTAGGTGAGATAAGATAACCTAAATACCTAGTTACCCTAACTTGGCTTAACTTAGGTTGTTAAAATGGATTTAGAGTGCATGTACTAAGGTCGTAACATGACTTTTGTGTATTTTATGTAAAAACATCTTTGAAACTTTGAGGGTTTGCTTTTAAAAATGTTTTTTTGAAATGTGTCATGGTATGAAGCTTTTTACATACCACCCCTTGGTACTTAGGAAGTTGAAAATGAGTCTTGATTTAAAAGAAAAACAAGTAGATAGCGCTCTCGAAAAGTTGAAAAATAGACTTCGTAAGAAAAGAGAAAACATTGGCCAACATTGTGGTCAACCGTTTATGGATGGCATAATTTTTGTCCAATGAGCAGTGCTTGAACAATGCGTCTCAGAAAGTCTTTTCTTACATGCCAATTTAACTCTATGTTCCTATTCATATAAATAGGAGATGTGTTCTCTGACCTAATACAAGTTTAAGGAGATGCAATAAAGGCTCTAGGGTTTAAGAAAAGCTACCAAGACAAGAGAGAACTTACCCATAGCTCCAAAAACCCCAATCTCTACATGATCTAACTTTGAATTCTTAATAGAATTTAAGTAAGAACCTTCAAAGATTTTGTAGACCACCAAAACCCACAACAAAAAGGATCCCAAGAGACTACCAAGAATAAAAGAGAGGATTCCAAAGGAGAAGAAGCAAGATTCCAAGGACGGATTATGGAGTTCAATTTGTTGCCTATTGAAACTAGTTCTCAAAACTCTCGCAGTGGATTTACGAAGTGAAGATTGAAGGAAGTAAGCTTCTAACTATGGTATTGATTAAGGAACAAGTTTTCAAACTTGTAATTAAAATTTTGAAACTAGTAGATTAGGTTAGGTGGACTACGATCTTGTGATTTTTCCCGAGAGGGCTTCCACGTTTGAATTACATTCACTAAACTACTCATTAGGTTAATGTCATTGTGGGGTTAATTGGATTTATTGAGTAATTAATTTGTAATTGAGTGGGATAGTTTTTATTTGGGCATAAATTCCACGCTAAAGTACATAAGACCTATTTAACCCCCCAAGGTCAATTACGTCACTGCAACAAAAAATAAACTCTAACAGAGTTAAGACGAATAACGAGAGAAAAAGTCTAACAATAATCCACACCATATTTCTGAGTATAATCCTTGGCAACCAATCGTGCCTTTAAACAACAATTAACAAGCAACCTTAAGAAGATGTGGGTTGACAAGAAATGCATATGTGGACTATGTGGGCGATTCAGAGCTACTAATGGCTGACTCATGTGACAATTACTAAGGCACAATTGCTCCAACAATGCACGTACGTTTTTTATTGGTTCAAGTAGAATGGTGGTTTGTTCGAAAATCACTCCAGACCCTTGGGGCAAATCAGATGGGTGTTAGTAAATCCTAGCAGTTGGGGATGTCAACTGCATTGATTGATTTGTCTAAAGCTAGCTAAGGCCTGCATTGCCTGGCCAGTTGGGTTGTAAGTGCTATTGTAGCCTTTAAATATTCATGCTAGGGTCAGTAGTCACCAAGGATCAACATTTCGTTTCGGTACATTGTTTTGGTCATCTAAGAAATGGAAATGTTTCAATATGTTTCAGAACCGTTTCGATCCGTTTCAAAAACAAAATGAAAAAAAATAAAAAATTTAACAATTATTTTTTCAAAACATTGGTCGAAATATATCAAAATATCTTGAAACATTCTAAAATAATTCTGCAAATGCATTAAAACATTACAAAATACCTCGAAACATTATGAAACACCTAGAAATAGTATAATTTTAATTTCATCATTGATTCGTTTCAGTCTCCATAGAAACGAAAACGTTTCGGATGTTTCGACCGTTTTGAAATGAAATTTAGATCCTTGGTAGTCACTCAATATGGAAAGGGGACGTTTTGTAAGCAAACCCTTAGTCGACTCCAATGTACTTTATTGGACAAAGTAAAAACATTGGATCATGACCTGTAACTCGTGTGCTTGTACCCTTTTCGATAAATTACTTGTGTGAGCCTCTTATTGGTTTGTTTGAGACTGATTATTAGATCTCAATGCCATGACAAGGCAAAAGTTTGTGTGCAAATCTAACCTCTGACGGTCACCCTAGTGAGAAAAGACCAGCCCATATCTAGGCTTCATAAAAAGAGTTTAATTGAGAACCCAAAAAATAAAAATTAGTGAGGGACCGCTTGTACTGCTCACACGTGATTGTCACGCATTGTCCACTACAATGTCAAGAAGACCAATTCCAGGGCACATCAACAAAGACTACTTGAGTGGTGATAAGGCCGCTCGAGCCGCTAACAAGTTGCTCGAGCGGTCAGCCATCGCTACTCACTATTCAACCGTTTCTCTTTTGCAACATTCTCCCTAACTCTTCATATACCACTCGAACTCTAGGTCAATGAATTTCAAATAGTCTCTACTTGTTTTTTAGCCTAAAATGCAGCAAAAACTTGTCTTATTGAGCACCAAGAGGCGTTGCTCAACAAGGGTCCGTTCCATGACTCAAAATGGGGTTTCAAAACAACATTTAAGTTTCAAAATGCTTTTTCAATAACAAGAGCATGAGTTATGTACGTAACATATCCTAAATCCATTTTCATTAACCTAAATAAACTAAAGTAAAAACACTAAGGCAACTAGTTGTCTAGATCATATATCTTTCGTAATCTTTAGAAGTATTCTAGAAAGTCTTCAAATATGACTTTGTAGCTTGGACTTTATCTTCCTTCCTTCCTTCCTTTCTGATGTAGGACAACTTTGTAAAATAAAAATAGGTACTATAAAAATAGGGGCTGTGAACAGTAATGGGGCTAGGAACAATAACGTGAACAACTTTGACTAGGAATCACTCCTAGGGTTAGAATTGCATCACACAACTCAAGAAGCATGTACTTGCTGAAATTTCTGAATAACTCTCTCTATCTTATTAAAAGTAACACCAACTATATATAGAGTTCTAAATAATCTTAATCCCAAAAGATTAGAATTTCAAAGTCTCTAAGACTCCAAAAACTCTACGTCCCAAAAAATTAGAAAACTAAAATTAATTAGAACTAGGACTTTAAATTCTAGAGTATTCAACACTAGAATTTGACCCAAAAAATATGACCTATTCTAGAAATTCTTGAAGTTATAAAAATACCCCTGACACTAAAAAATATTAAAATGACATATAAAATAATAATATTAGCAAATTGACTTAAAATAAGAATATAAAGTTTCATATGGATCTTTGTCTTGATGAAAAGTCAATTTTATTATCTTTTACATTTTTGAATTTGCATTTTCTTGAGCATCTTATGGATTGCATCATTCTCCCCTGATTGGAGAAAACTCGACCTCGAGTTTTAAGTGTTGTAGTATGAAAGTCCAAAAACTTTGAACTTGTATATGTAGTTGGCTCTTAGAAGCTTTAAGACGATGCCTCATTTTTTGCTCTAATTGAGGGAACAAAGAAAATATTTGAAAATTGATCCCCTTGATTGTGTAGTTTAAGTTTTCTGGAATGATAAAATCAATTGGTGGAGTAAAATGGATAGAAAGAAGCATTGGTGAGTCTGCATGTAGATCCTTGAAAGATGCAAACAAATCAAACTCTTAGGACATCGTTGTTGCTGGTAGAAAGTCATTAATGGGAACAATTTCACAGGACAACACTTTTGGATAGTAACGTACTTATCTCTAAAAGCACATTTGATTCAATACTTGTTGCTGGATTTTCCATCTTGTTAGGCTCCACAACAAAAAAATTGTTTGGATATTCACTTTTTACCTTAGCCTCTAGACAAGTAAGTAGCATAGTAACTTGGGCTGCTTTTGATGAATCTTCTCTAGTTGCACAGTAGAATCTAGATAACTTTGAGTTTTACCCAAGAAGAAACCCTTGATGTACTTACTTGGTGAAGGAAATTTAGGTACATCTCCATACCAAGTGCCACTTGGAATGCATCCTCTACGGTATATAGTGGCTGCCCAAGTATTTTTGCCTTTATATTTGCTCTTAAATCAACCTTGAATCAAGCAATTGTTTGGCAAGGTCCTTCTACAATACGATTTTTCAACATTAGGATTTCAAATCTTTGAATATACTCTATAGAAGATAGGTTACCTTGTTGCAGATTAACAAGTTATTTGCACAACTTGCTACGATAGTTTGAGGGCATATACTTTTGTTGAAGCTTAGCTTTCATCTTTTGCCATGAGTTGATTGACAATAATTTCAATCTTCTTAAATCTCCTTCAACATCAAACAACCAAATTTTTGCCATGCCTATAAGTTTCATCTTGACAAACTTATTCTCCACTCGTCCGAAAAATTATACTTAGTAAAGTATTCCTCAATAGAAGTAAGTCAACCAGAGAATATTGCAATATCATTCCTTCCATCAAAATCTTGCATCTCCATCCTCGTGTCAATATTTAAACCGCATAACATACGATATTTTGGCTCTGATACCAAAATTGATGTAAGACAACTTTGTAAAATAAAAATAAGGACTGTTTAGGGGCTGTGAACAGTAATGGGGCTGGGAATAGTAACTTTGACTAGGAATCACTCCTAGGGTTCCTTAGGTATCACACCTAGGGTTAGAATTGCATCACACAACTTAAAAAGCATGTAATTGCTAAAATTTCTGAATAACTCTATCTTTTTAAAAGTAACACTAACTATATAAAGAGTTCTAAATAATCCTAATCCCAAAATATTAGAATTCCAAAGTTTCTAGAACTCCAAAAACTCTAGATCCCTAAAAATTAGAAAACTAAAATTAACTAGAAGTAGGACTTTAAATTCTATAATATTCAAAACTAGAATTTGACCCAAAAAATATGACATGTTTCAGAAATTCTGAAAATTATAAAAAATACTCGACACTAAAAAGGGCATATAAAAAACTAATACTAGTAAATTGACTTAAAATAAGAATACAAGGTTCCATATGGATCTTTGTCTTAATGGAAAGTCAATTTCATTATCTTTCACGTATTCGAATTTGTGTTTTCTTGAACATCTTATGGATTGCATCACTTTCGGTCTTCATCTTTCTAATTTCATGACCATGGATTTAGTTGATATTTATATATAGCATCATGAAATTAGCCAATTACAATAATCACTTTCCCAACACATGCTATAACTGTTAGAGAGTTTAGCTTATTATTAGTATTAGTAATAAGACCAGTTTAGTCATTCTCTTTATTTATGTTATCCTACTAAATAAAGGCGCTTCCATGTATCTTTGCTATTCCGAAAGATTATAGTAGCTCTAATATATTTTTATTCTTTTCTCTCTGCTCTCTCCTTTGTTTTGATCAATATTATTATGGTACCAAAGCAATTAAGATCCTAAACACAAAAATTAGTACAATAATGTTCATCGGAGGAAGAAACTAGAGGCAATTAGAACTGACGTCATCCGTCAGAATGTTGATGTTAGCAACAAGAAGCCACCAAGACACCCATCGGCTCGAAATTTCATGGGTAACATCGTCGTACCACTTGTTTTCTGTATTGCATTCAGATTGTTGAACTTTTATTTTTTCGAAGATTTTTGCAATTTTTCTTGCAATTGCTGCGATCTGAAATCACGTTTGGATTTCTTTTGAGTTTTTTATCCGAATTCGTTCCACAAGGTTCGATTTAGGGTTTGTGGGTGTTTGGCACAAATATCTTAAGCTTAGTGAAGTGTGTTTGGCACAAATATCTGAAGCTTGGTGAAGTGTATTTGGGTGGAGATCTTGCTCCGGTGTTCCTCGCTGAACCGATTGCTGCACAAAAGCGTCAGACTTCTATTTATGTTCTTCGTTTCTTATGTTGGTTCTACTTTGTTCTTCGCTACACGAAAGATCTAGCTTCTTCACGTTTGGTGCTTCTCGAATCTTAGCTTGGTGGTTACCAGATCTGGTTTGCTCTTCCTTGTATATCTGGTTCCCAAATCTCATTTGAATACAGTTCATTAGTTTACAATTTGATTAATTGGTCTGCTTTATTCAATTGTGCCTTTGATTTGTTTGTTTGAAGAATTGCTTATTTTATTTGGCTGAAAAGATCTTCTTTCTTGAAAATATCTTATTTTATTGGGCTGAAAGAGGTTCGTTTTAAGACTCTTTCTTCCAAAGATCTTCTTTCATTACCTAATCAGACTGTATTGGTTTTATCCCTAAAAGTGTCTTCTACTTCTCAAGGTAAGTATCGAGGTCGAGCAGCTTCAAATGAATGTAGCTTCTATCACAAGAAGGGCCACTAGAAGGCCTAGTGTCCAAAATTAGCGAATAAGAATGTCAGGGGATCATTGAACCAATCCTTTAATCCTAAAGATCGCCATACAGCAGTAGTTGCACCACTAATGGATAAGTTTGTTCATCAGCTTCTAGTCTGTGTACGATTACTGACCAATTACAGAAGCTACTTTCTTTCCATCAGCCTAGGGCTCTAAGAGTCTCACCCTCAGAACTTCATTCACTTGAGGCACTTCAGGAATATCTCATACCGCTTGGGTCAAGATTCGGCATGTTCCTCCTCAGATAGACGATCTACTACAGGTAATTGTACCTTCTTAAGAGGTAATTTGATTACATGGAATAGTAAGAAACATACAATGATGGCAAGGTCTAGTACAGAAGCTGGATACATATTAATAGCTCACACGAGTAGTTTAACATGAGTGAAATACTTTCTTGAGGAAATTGATTTCCCAATTAAGATTTCAATTGAGTTTTTTTATAATAATCAAGTTGCTACCCATATTGCTTCTAATCCTGTGTTTCATGATCAAACAAATTATATTGAAGTTGATTGTCATTTCGTTCGAGAAAAAAGTGTTATGTAGAGACATTGTTACACCCTTTGTCAAATATGAGGATCAACTTATTGATGTGTTTACTAGTCGTTGAGTAGTACTTGATTGAGAAATATTTGTTTCAAGCTAGAATTATATGATATACATTCACCATCTTGAGGGGGAGTGTTAGAATACATAGAGTGACATTTATATAATAAGTATATCCCAAGAAGGATATAGTAGTCTTTAGTCATATTGAGATATGTATATATATATATGATTTGAAAGAGAAGGTAGGTTAACTTCTTCCAACTCTTTCTTCTGTCTGTTTATCTCTCTCTATGCGTTTATACGGTCCATGAAGTTACCGGCCCAATCAGCATCAGAATAAGTCCATAGTTCCATAGGGGAGGAGGAGGAGAAAAATAATAAACTCTATGCAGAGTACTTCAAATAAACCGAAGAATATAAAAAATAACAACCTAGTGAACCGTGATAGGTGAGGCAACAAATTGGACGAGTGATTGTAAGATATACCAAATTTTCAACAATAGTGCAAAAGAGGGTAGGGTCACAAAAGGGAGTATCATCAGAACAAGACTAACGAACATTGAGTTCCAAAGGTATTTTAATTATCTGATTATCTAATAAACGAGCTCACTAAATAACATCTGATGCATACTTACACTGAGAAAGGAGATAGCCTTTAGGAGAGAAAGCAACCTCAATGCCTAAGAAAAACCAAAGCTATCCAAATCCTTCATCTCAAAATGATCTTGCAACTAGGTTTTCAATAAGTGTATACTAGTAGTATCATCACCCGTAATAATTATAGCATCAACATAAATTAAGAAAATAATAAAATCGGAGGAAGTACGCTGTAAGAAGAGAGCAGAGTCATGGTCACTAGTGTAAAAACTTAAGTCACAGATGACTGAAGAAAAATTGGCAAATCATGCCCTAAGAGCCTGTTTAAGGCCATATAAAGCTTTGTGAAGTAGATATACTTGACCATGATTATGAGATAATCCAGGATGAGGAGTCATAAAAATCTTTTCACTTAAATCTCCATGAAAAAAGTATTTTTCACATTCATTTGAGACAAACTCCATTGGCAAATAGCAGCAATTCCAATCACAGAATGAACAATGGTCATTTTTACCTTAAGCGCAAAAGTCTGATCATAGTTTTGTTTAGAAAGTTAACACAATATTAGAGAAAGACGGAGAGTGGTCGAAAACTTGACCTACATCTCACAAACCACTTGTATTTATATTTAACCCATAACCATACAAAAGACGTTTATACCCTCTAGTAGTATACTTATTACAACTAACTAATATTTACATAATACCCTAATATTCTTAACACTCCCCTTCAAGCTGGATTATATATATCATAAAATCTAAACTTGGAACAAATAGTTGTAAGACATGTATACTCAATGTTTTAGTAAACATATCCACAAGTTGATCCTCGGATCTCACAAATGGAGTCGTAATATCTCCATTTGCTATTTTGTCTCAAATAAAATGACAATTAACCGCAATATATTTGGTTCTCTCATAAAATCTTGGATTAGCAACAATATGAATAGTTGTCTGATTGTCATAGAATAACTGTAAAGGAGGTTGAACTGAAAAGTCAATTTCTTGGAAAAAGTGTAGTAGCCACGTCAACTCAGTAGTTGTATGTGTCATTGATCTATACTCAGCCTCAGCACTGGACCTTACTACCACGGTTTGTTTCTTACTCTTCTATGAAACAATGTTACCTCTTAAAAAAGTACAATAACCAGTGGTTGACCTTTGATCAGAAGGAGAGTCTACCCAATCAGTATTTGAAAAACTTGATATAATAGCCCAATGTTTCTTACTCTTCTATAAAAACTTGATATATTTCCGATCTAAGATGACCATTAACTCGATATAATAGCCCAAGGCCAGAAGCACATTTGAAGAAGGTCAAACTCTAAAACTGTATTTAAAAACTTACCAAACCATGCCCTCGGTAACTGCATCTACCCATATAGAGATTTTTTTAATCGACATATATGCCTACAGTACTCCCCCTGAGCAGTAAACTCAGGCTGCTCCATGTAGACCTCTTCAACCAAGTCACCATACAAGAAGTCATTCTTGACATCTAACTAAAACAATGGTCAATCAAGATTAGCAGCCAAAGAAATTAAGAATAGCAGCTCAATTTTTATCCTTATACAAACATATTTGTATATTACTGGGTCAAGGATAGTTTAGTAAAAATAGAAACATAAAATACATTTCAAAATTCAAAACCATCATCATTTACACATGGGCATTATGCCACCTTTTTTTCCTCAATCACGTGGACCAAGAATCAAAATGTCGTGTCGAAACGTCCGAAACATTTCAGAATTTCAACACATCGACACGAAACATGGGTTGAATCCCAAAATTCTAAAGTTTCGGTCGAAACGTCACTGTGTCGGACCGTTTTGGTCGAAACAGGTCGAAACAGTATCTAGAACTAAAAATTTATGTGTTTTAATCATAGTGTACACAATAATTTTAATATTAATGAAATAATATTATTTATTAAGACACAATTTAAATTAATAAATTAGTATTATAATAATATGCTGCACAAATTAGTATTATAATAATATGTTGCACTTAGCATTATTAATTAGTAATTAGTATTATAATAAAATTGTATTATTAATTTGATAATATTCTAATTTAAATGATTTTTGCCTCATGTTAGACCTTATTTTTCCTCAAATTTAAATTTATTCTTATATAAATGGATGTTAACCAAATAAATATGTTAAATTAATCAACTATTTAGCTTATCTTTATAAATAAATAAATTATATTTTTATTTTTACATGTTTCCACGTGTTTCCATATTTTTTCTGCGTTTCCATTGTGTTTCCGAAACGTTTCCATTTTTGAGCTGACCGAAACAGTACTTCAAAACAATATTTTGATCCTTGACATGGACCTCTCTCTCTCTTATAGTGAAAACCCCTAACTTGAAACTCAAACACTTCATTTCCTTCAATCTCATTTCTCTTTCTCAATTCCCTCTTTCTCTCTCCTTTCTTTCACAAAGTCATCCCTCCTCTCTCTCTTTCTCCTTCCATTATTTTGCATCCATGGAGTTATTTTCTATTCTCCCTCCTTATCCACTATACGAACATCATTTTTCCCAATACAAACCCTAAAATTAATATCTATCCATTTTACCCAATAACTAATATTGCAATATATATATATGCATGGCTATGGTATATTTAATTTGTATGTTATGCTATGATTTAGAGGATTTCAGTGTTAATATTGGTGTTTACATTTACATTTATGTGGAATTTTTGAATTGGGCATTTAGAGATTGTGGATTTAGATTTTTTTCATCTATGACTCGTTTTGGGCTGGAGTTCAATTCAAGCCAAGCTTGAGCAATAGTTTGAGCTCAGCAACCAAGCTCGAGCTAAGCTTGACTATCATTTGAAGAGTTCGAGCCGAGTCTGAGCATAGCCAAGCTCGAGAAGTTTGACTCGATTACTGAATCTACTAAATTAAGTGCTAATAAGATATATAGAGAGGAGCAGAGATTGGTACTTTTTTTACGACAATCCAAGATGATTTTAAGGTTCTTCGTGGCTCCAATCCCCAGTGTCACCCACTTCCTTCAGCTGATGTTGTCGTCAATGAACTTTTTACTGAGGAGGTACATCTTAAAATTATTTCTGAAAATGATCTTTCATTACCGAATCAAACTATTTTGGTCGTCCCTCCCAAGGTGATCTCCAACTCACAAAACAAACAAGGTCATGTTACTCCAGATGAGTGCAATTTTTTTCATTAAAAACGGCACTAGAAAGCTCAGTGCCCTAAATTGACGAATAATAATGCTCAAGAATCATAACACCAATCATGTAAGGCTAAAGATTGTCATACAACAACTGTTGCACCATCGGTGGATGACCCAACCTCATTGACTCCCAATTGGATTATGATTGTTGATCAAGTACAAAAGTGGTCTCATCCTAGAAGCCTAATGCTCTCTTAGGCTCTTAATTCATAGGTTCGTTCTGTTGAGTCCTTTAAGTATATCTTAAACTGCATGAGTCTTTTAACAAAGGTGCTACACATCAAATGAATAATGATTGTTACCTATTTTCATCTACTAACAAACATAACCTTGTTAAGGTTTATGAATTAGTTACTCCAGAGGAAACTTAAAAGTAGAACATGCAGTTATTTCAAGATCGTCACAAATATATCTTAGGTTCAGCATAGAAGTTAATATGTGCATCATCTAGAGATTCTAGAATATCATAATATGAAAGAAAATTGGCAGATGAAATCTTAATGCCATAATGCCTTTCAAATCCTCCTAGCCTATTCTTGAGCTTATTAATAAATGTTGTTATATACGTATGTGTGCAAACACAAGCCCTAAAAAAACTTCAACGTGCAAGGTTAAAGGGCATAGTAATAATCTTTTGGTCAGATGTTGCAACACCCCCCACCATGTGGCAAGATATTGTCCGTTTTGGGCCCACTGACCCTCACGGATTTATTCCTCCCAGTATCCCTGAAAAAACGCGTCTTGCAAAGAAAGGACTAGGGGCTTACATATAAAGCCCAGCAACTCTATCTCTCTAGCCGATGTGGAACACCAGAACTGTGCATCCTTTTACCAGGAACCTCACAATCCACCCCACTTAGGGCTGCACATCTCCGTGCAGTAGCCTGCCAGCTACCTGCCCGCCCACTACACGCAAGCACGACAGGGTCCCACACTCGGTCCTTTTGTAACACCCCACCACGTGGCAAGATATTGTCCGCTTTGGGCCCACTGGCCCTCGCGGATCGGATTTATTCCTCCCAGTATCCCTGAAAAAATGCGTCTTGCGAAGTAAAGACTAGGGGCTTACATATAAAGCCCAGCAACTCCCTCTCTCTAGCCGATATAGGACACCAGGACTGTGCATTCTTGTACCAGAAACCTCACAATCCACCCCCCTTAGGACTACACGTTCCCGTGCAGCACAGGCATATTTACCAGTAACCTCCCGCCCACACGCGAGCACGGCAGGGCCCACCCTCGAACCAGGAGAGAGTCGACTCTGATACCATTTTATAACACCCCACCCTCCACATGGCATAATATTGTCCGCTTTGAGCCCACTGGCCGTCATGAATTTATTCCTCCCAGTATCCCTGAAAAAACGCGTCTTGTCAAATAAGGACTAGGGGCTTACATATAAAGCCCAGCAACTCCCTCTCTCTAGCTGATGTGGGACATCAAGACTGTGCATCCTTTTACCAGGAACCTTACAGATGTGCACTCAGAAAACTACAAAAAGGGTCTAAGGTATTACCTCCCCCTACCAGCCACCACTTCAAAACATCCAAATAGATGGGTGAAGACAGAAAATAGGAAGCCGATTAAGAGTTGGAAAAACTTACATTTATAGGATCTAGAGGGACCAAATCGAAAATATTTGTACTTTAGAGGTGCCAGCTTAGTAATATCTAAAAAATAAAACCAAAATATAATGCCAAATGTGCAACTAAGGGGTCCACAGCCACCCTTGGTCTTGACATAGCCTTGCCTCAGGCCAAATAAGAGGTGACATGGTAGGGGACACCATCGCCTTCCACATGCCACAAAACAAGAAGATTAATCGGCTAAGATCTTTGATTTTCTTCAGCTAGTTGGGAATTGGATAATTTTTTGTGTATGTAGGGGGGTCCACACTATTCTCATAAACAAGATGTACATGTTGGCATGCTTTTTTGGCATATGTGTCCATAACTGTGTTCAGTATCAGAATAATCGTCAACTTACAGGCCGCTCATAGGCTGCATTATGGATCAAATAATCCACACCGGCAGCCGCAAAAAAGGATTCAGCTTTCAGTACAGCCTCTCTAAGAAAATCTTCCCCGGATGTCAAATCTAAAGGTAAAATCATCACTTCATCCGGTGCATGTTTTCCTGCAAGCACACATTACCAAGATAAGGAATTGAAAAGAGCATCAACAAGAAAATATGTAAGAAATCAAACACAAGGATGGTCTTGATTGGTGGCTATCGTGGGTGTATGGGCCTAATAAGCCTCGATTGAGGGTGTCTTTGTGGGAAGAGAGCTGGGTTGTTTGGAATGTGTAGTCCGAAGTAGTGTTTAGTTGGGGATTTTAATGTTATTAGGTATTCTAGGGGAAAGTATTAATGGAGGAAGAGTCACAAAAAGTATGAATTTGATACATTTATTAGGCAAACTAAACTTAATGATCCCGCCCTAGGCAATGGTGTCTTTACGTGGTCCACTTTAGAGAGGTTGTAGTGTGTATGAGACTTGATATTTTTTTATTCACAATAGGTTGGGAGGAGTGTTTTCCAAGTTGCAGACAATAGGTGTTACCTAGGTTATGTCTCCATTATCCTATTATTCTTAACAACTCTAGAATAAAATGGGGTCTGGTCCCTTTAGATTTAAGAATATGTGGCTTGAACATCATACTTTTAGGGGAAAGTTTAAGGAACGGTGGAATGAGGGTTGTTTTGATGGCTGAGAGGGATGAAAGTTTATGAAAAAAATGGACTTTGTTAAGAGAAAAATCAAGGAGTGGAATAATGAGATATTTGGTGATATTCGTGTAATTAAGAGTGGTATTTTGGATAGGATTGTTGATATATATAAGAGTGAGGAGAGAGGGGGTTTGGATGAAGGGTTGAGTACAAAGAAATGGTAACTTAGGAATAAATTTGAGAATATTGTTTTTGGAGAAGAGATTAGTTAGAGACAAAAATCTAAGGTGAAGTGGGTGAAGGATAGGTATAATAATTCAAAGTTCTTTTATAGAATTGCAAATGGAAATAGGAAAAGAAAGTTATTAATAAACTGGAAGTTGAGGGAGGTGTTTTTGTTGAGGATGAGGAACAAATTGAACAAGAGGTTGAGTTTTTTTTCTAATTTATACAAGAATTCTAATGAATGTAGACCTAGACTGGAAGGGCTTGAGTGGTGCCCCATTGAGGTGAGGTTGTCAAGATGGGATGGAGAAACCTTTTGAGGAGATTGAGATGAGGAGGGTTATTTTTAGAGGTAGTCGAGATAAAGCACCTAGGCCGGATGGTTTCATTATGGTTATTTTTCAAGAAGGTTGGCAGTTTTAAGTTATTTCTAAAAAAAATTTCAAAGTAGTGTGGTGAATCATATAACTAATGCAACATTTATTTGTCTTATCCCGAAGAAGGAGAATGCCATTACAGTTAGGGGTTTTTGGCCGATTAGTAGTCTTGTTACAAGTCTTTACAAGATCATTGCAAAAGTTTTGTCAATTAGGCTTAGGGAGAGCTTAAGTGATACCATTTCAAGGTTTCAGGGGACTTTAGTTAAAGGAAGGCAAATCATGGATGTTGCTTTAGTGGTTAATGAGGTGGTTAAGGATTGTAAAGCTAGAGGAAATGAAGTAATTGCCTACAAGATTGATTTTGAGAAAGCTTATGATCATGTGGATTGGAATTTCCTAGATTTTGTGATGGAAATGAAGAGGTATAGGCAAAGATGAAGGAATTGGATTAGGGGTACTTAAAATCTATGAATTTTTTTGTCATTATTAATGGAAGGCCAAAGGGAAGATTTAAGACATCAAGGGGACTAGAAAAGGGATACTTTGTCCCTTTTTGTTTACAATGGTTGTGGATAGGTGCAGTAGGTTAATGATAAGGGCGGAACTATGTTATATGATGGAAGATTTTAGTGTTGGCAGGGAGATGGTACCAATGTCACCTTTATAGTTTGGAGATAATACTATTTTTTACTCTTCTAGAGATGAGGGAAAGTTTTTGAATTTCATGAAGATTGTTGAGGTCTTTGGGGTCGTGTCAAGACTTAAGGTCAATAGGGAAAAGAGTGGTTGTGGGCATTAATGTTAACCAAGAAAAAATTCCTCGTTTGGGTGGCCTCTAAAATATTTGGGTCTTCCTTTTGGTGATAATCCTTTGTCTTTGGGTTTTTGGGATTCGGTTATTGAGAAGATAGGTAAGAGTTTAGATGTATGGAAGAAAGCTTTAATTTCAAGAGGGGGTATACTTAGTTCAGTCAGTTTTAGCTAGTATACCCATATATTACATGTCTCTCTTTGAAATACCTGGTGTTGTGAAAAAAGATTGAAGGGGTGATGAAGGAGTTTTTATGGGAGGGTAGTAGAGAAGGTAGAAAAGACTACTTGATTAGTTGGGATGTGGTTTCAAGGCCTAGAGTTAAAGGTGGGTTAGCTGTAGGTAATTTGAAGGATAGAAATATAGCTCTTGTTAGAAAATCGATTGGAGGTTTCAGTTGGAGCAAAATTCTTGGTGGCATTTGTTTGTTAGAATCTAATATGGGTTACAAGCCAATGAATAGGATGCTAATGGGGTTGAAATAGGTAATTTTCGAAACCCATGGAAATTCATTTCCCAAGGATTTCCATCTTTTTCTTAAAGGGTTAAATTTCTTGTGGATAATGAGGAAAGAGTCAGATTTTGGGAGAATTTATAAATTGAGAATGTATCTTTTGCCGGTTTGTTTCCTCGGCTTTATAACCCTTCTTGTCATCATTATGCTCATATTGATTCAATGGCTAGGTCATATTCTTTCCCGGTGTCATGGAATTTTAGGTTTCATAGGAATCTTCATGATGGGGAATTAGTGCAGATGGTTTGTCTTCTTTCTTTGCTTAATCATGTTACTTTGAACCAAGAGTCTATTGATAGAAGGAGTTGGATCATTGATCCAACAGGGATTTTTTCGTCCAAGTCTTATTTTGATTCTTTGATAATGACACAACTCTCCTAATTTTTTATCCATCATTGAAGATCTAAAAAGCAAAGGTGCCTTCTGTGCATGTATGATTGTCTCTCGGAGAATTAATATCAATGATATGATCCAATGGACCTTTGGTCCAATGGTTCTCCTAGGCTTGTAAAGGTTTTGCTTTCTTGAGGTCAAGGGTTCAAGTCTCCCTTCTCTTTCTCCTTTCCCCTCCCCAAAAAAAAAATGTAGTCTTTGCCACAATGGTGTATTATGTGTACGGAGGATAGTGAGAATGCAAACCATTTATTTTTGAATTGTTCAATTGCATTGAAGTTATGGAATAATTGAATAAGTTGTTTAAGTTGGTTGCGGATATCTTGAGTAGCTCTAAGTTCTATGTTATCTGTGTTTTGTGAGGATTATAATTGGCTTAGTAGAAAAAGTAAAGTTGTGACTCTCTGGGAATGTGCAATCTTAGCTACTATTTGGATGATTTGGCCAGAAAGAAATGCAAGAATCTTTGAAGGCAAATATGAGGTGGCTGATGGATTATGGAACTCTACCTTTTTTAAGAAACTTTTTGTGCATTTTGGCAAGCTGGAATGTTGTGTCTGAATAATTGATTTTTGCTTGTCTTTTTTTAGTTTTGTTTTTGCTGAAGTATAAATACTTATGTTATACCTTCTCCAATAGTTTAAGATTTAGGAGTATATAGTTGTTTAACATGGTATCAGCGCAGGAGGTCCTGTGTTCAAATCTCGCCGCCACCCTAGTTATTAAAAAAAATTCCATGTGCTAGGTCCAAAATCTATACTGCACATGAGGAAACGTGTTGAAGTATAAATATTTAAGTCACACCCTCTCCAATAGTTTAAGTGTTTGGAGTAAATGGTTGTTTAACAATTTTGTAAGTGTTTTGAGGTACGGAAAAGTCTGAACCAAGAATCTATTGAACCATGAGTTTATTGATGTATGGACCACTTGTCCCTACTTTTTATGTACCATTTCTCTTTTTTCTATTAATATGTAAGAAATCAAAGGGCTTACGAAAGCTTCTGATGGAAGAACAAACCAGTAAGTTGTTTCTTGACTCTCTCCAATTCAGCTTCATTTCGAGCAGAAATAATAAGTTTGGCCCCTAAACTTGCAAGTTGTCCAGCAAGAATCTCCCCTACACATCCAAATAACATAAATTTTTAAAGAACGTGTGCAACAGCATTTGCTCTCAATTGGCAACCCCACAAAAAGAAAATGGGTGGTGATGGTCAACAAAGAAGATGGAAGAAAGAAACACCGAATCCCATCAAACCAAAAAAAGAACTGTTTTAATCATCCAAACATTTACAGACTACATAAGGAACACATCTGCAACTGCATTTATATAGCCTTAATCCAACTAAAATTGAAAAGGAAAGCCACCATCATTGAATCTGCCAATAACTTGAGGTCCATCCCGCCAACTCAAAGTGGAAAACTTTATTCTGAACCAGAAGCAAACAATTTGTTCTTTTTTTATTCTTTAAAAGTGATTTTAGTAAATCTAAAAATGAAGAAGCTGACTATCTTAAATAGACTCTTTCTAAAATGTAAATGTACATGTAAGGAAAATACCAGATTCTATTAAAGTCATGGAGTTCAGCTTCTAGAGAAGGCTATCAGTTCAGAAAAGGATCCAACTTGAAATCAGTTAGACCGTTTAGGAATCCAAACAACATAATATAAATATTAGCATCAAAACTCAGTCAATTCTCAAATATTAGTATGGCATTCTCAACATAATTAAGGGAAGAGGTACGAAACAGTTTCAAGTAGTCAAATAGTGAGTTATAATAACATTCAAACGATAATTCTATTGCATGGCATTCTTAAGTTCCTAGTCCAACAAAGATTTGATGCACTACAAGTTAAATTTTTAGAAGTACAACAAAGTATGTGGATTAGCATATGCAGCGAAATACACTGAGGATAAGTTAGGAATGCAGAAGATGGCGTTAGTAGAGAACTTTAATTACACATACTATCCTAATTGTTTTGCCTTTGGTTAAGCAGCACTTTTATCCACGTAAGCGACAAGCAATGAAGCAGTTGGACAAGAAGAAGAATACAAATAAGGAGAACCATTAGAAGAGAAGTAAATTTGGCGATAACATAATTAAAAAGTAAAGACTACAATATTATGTTAGGAGAAAGGGAGAAGAAGAGAGAAAGAGAAAAAAAGAGGAAGGGAATGAGAGAATAATCTATGTGTGAGTAGTGTTGTCCTACACTCTCTTTATTTATATTGAACCCTATCTTAGGTAATCAACATCATATGTCTAGGTGTACCCTTTGTCAACCAACTGAACCTGTAAACACACGACGGAGCCATCAGGAAGATGTTTCACAGTGTAGACTCAACCACAACTAGTCCCAAGTCTAATTCTCATGAAGACCTTTCATTTTCTCATCCATAGCTAGTTTCCATCTAGGAAATGTCCAACCCTGTGTCAAGGAACTAGGAACAACCACATATGATAAAGTAGATGCAAAAAATGGAGTGATGAGAAAAGCCAATATAAAGAAACAAAATTAGAAATGAGATGCCGGGTACAATTACGAGTACCTTTCCACAAAGCAATAGACAAATCGAAAAAGGATGAACTTAGCTGGTGGCTCAAAAGGTCGGACCTCAATAGAATTAGGAGATAGCTATGGAGCTTGAGCATATGGAACAATAGGTCTGTCCTTGGAACAACGATAAACCTGTAAAGGAGGTTTAGTAGGATGGTACAACAAATAACAAGGGGTCTTTTGGCCGAGAAAGATTAAATCTTGTGAAAGTGTATGTCCTGATACAGAAAAGAAAGATGATAACTCAAAGAAAGTAACATTAGCACTAATGTAGTATCGACAAGAGATACGATCATAGCACCGATAACCTTTTTGAGTACGAAAATATCTCAAAAAGACACTTAACTAAGCAAGACAAAAGTTTGTCCCAACCAAGACCAAGAAAATAAATAAATGCATACATGAGTACTGAGTCCAAATGGCGATCTATCAGGATAAAACAATTTGAAAGGGGATTTGTTGTCCAAAATAGGCAAACACATGCGATCAACAAGATAAACTGAAGCAAGAACTGTATCAGCCCAATATAGTTTTAACACATTAAAGTTAAACATCAAGGTGCGAACAACATCCAATAAACAATGATATTTATGTTGGACAACACCATTTTGTTGGGAGGTATAAAGACATGTACTTTGATGGGTAAGGCCACGATCTGCACAAAAAATTTTCATAAATGATTGAATGTACTCAAGGACATTGTCAAATAAAAGAACCTTAATACGGGTTGGTCACCTCTGACAACTTATTAGCAAAAACAAAAAGGTAAAATTCACCCAAAACTAATTGGTCAGCTAACCAACAACCTTCAATACTCTAGTTGCACCTCTCTGGTAGGGATTGAAGCATCAAAAACACTTGCAATGGTTGGAATCACTGTCCATCAAGTTAATATTCATCGGTCACTGTTCACGAAATTACTGTTTACACAACACAATTCATCAGTTTGAAAAAAAATTACTTGAATTACTGCTCTGATACCAAGTTAAAAATTTACGACAACAATATTACGTGGGAGAAAGGGAGAAGAAGAGAGGAAGAGAATGAGAGAATAATCTGTGTGTGAGCAGCGTTGGCCTACATTATCTAATTTATATTGAACCCTATCTTAGTTAATTATAATATTATCCTATATAAATATAAACATAAAAATAAGAACTCTAACAAACATATTCACACATCCAAGCAAACAATTAATAAACAACCACATCTCGAGAGAACTTACTAATTCAAGAAAGATAACTGTATAACCCTCTTTGTGGACTTTCAAACCATAACCCTTAATCAAATTAATAAAAAACTTCATAAAAATCAAAATAAGACAGAACTTAGAAGACCAAAGGATCAACACTAGGTTCCAATACTTGATTGCAATTAAATGAATACTATATTTGGATGTTAATACGAATTATGAACAAGGCACCAAACCACCACAGTGCCATTATTATGAATTCAATCATATCTAACCACAGCAACGAAGCAAGGCTATTGTTTATGGAAACACCGGCCACTGACGTATAGAAGAACTAGGACTAATTTCATTTTCTAGCTTTATTTTGCGGATGAATTGTAAAGTGCCCTTTAGGAATGCTCAACCTATTGTAGCATGGAGTCATACATGTTATTATGATGCTTCAGTTCTCGGTATTGTAGTTTCAAGCTGATAAGAACTTAATAAAGCTATGACCACGTGTATGACGTTATACTTACTTTATCCCATTATCTTTTAAATTTGGCCCTTGAATTTCTGATGAGACCCAAAAACAAATGTCTGCACTGACAGTTCATTGCTTTAATTTTTTTTCTTGTATACCATTAAAGAACATCATACCTCAAAATTTTAATATCAAATAAATTACCATTAAAACTTGCAGAGCATTTCTAAGCATTCTTAATCTTAAAGAAACAAACAAACACAAAGGTCACAGCAATCTCAAATTCATTGAACCTCATTAAGTGCCCACATCCCAAAATTAAGTATCTTTGCAATATAATTCACCACTTCAACGAATGAATATCAGAAATCAATGTTGAAATAAGAGCTATTCATTAACGTGCAAGATAAGCCAGCAAGTAAACTACCATAAAATTACTCTGTCAAATACATACCTTTCTAACAAGTTTTACATAAAAACATTTCTACAACCTAAAAGAGGGGGAGAGGGAGAGAGAGAGAGAATTAGGAGAATTGAAAACTGTATTGTTTCTATTCTTTTTCTGGCTATAACTGTAGAATTTAAGGAAAAAAGAGTAAAGAAAGAGATTAAGAGAAGGGGAAAACAAAGAAAAGAGAGAAAAATTACATTAATACCCAATTATGATTCTTCTATTGAAAATGACTGTGAAGGCAAATGCCACTTATGACCACTTTTCCACCTCTAGATACAAAGACAGCCCCAAAGACTTTGATTCTTATAGCTTCCAACTTAATTAGGCATTTATGATATATATCCACTATCAAATTTATAAATTGTGTCCCAAATTTTTGTGCATGGACTACATCCCCTTAAACTGGTTCAGAACATGATTACGTGGATCGTGGGTTAGTTGGATACATGGTATAAGTACGGGGTACGTTACTTTTCCGGTGCGTGGTACGGTGGGGAGTTAGTTGGTATGCTATTTTGGGTCATGGTTCGCTTTGAACGATTATCTGGATCGTTTTTATTATTACAAAGAATTATATAAATTTATACATTATACATATAATCAATTGCTACTTGTTTTAAACCTATAATAATTTGCACACTCTTATTTTATTTATATTTATAAACTATCTTTAATTAACATTTATTTTGTATTTGTTGTACGAATTTCAAGGCAAATAGGGACCAACAACAATAAATCAACTAATAATTGTGAATAAAAAAGTAATGGTTGCATATTTTAATATCAAAAAATAAAATCACAAAAAGACAGAATACAAATTTAAAAGCTTAAAATTTTAAAAATAACATACTAGAAAGCGATTAAATAGTTTCCTACTTGAGGCACAAATCAAAATAACACTTTTAAATGTCTAGCAAGTCTCAAATAAAAATTACTTAATAATAAAAAAAAATTGTAGCACAGATGTTAATTGTCAACTCTTTTCCTTCTATCTTTCGTAGTATTTCCTCATTTTGCAAAGTTACTAATTTGAGTCTGATGCAGTCCAAAATAATGGAGTGATGGCCTACTAGAACTAGTAGGTGACTTGTCAATAGAGACAGGCATAGAAGCATGTAGGGATGAAGCTTCCCAATCTTTCTCTCTAGCAATGGTAGAACTATCTGTATTGTCAACCCCCAAGGATTTCCATCGCAAATCCTCCAATCTCACACTAGAATCATCTATGTATGTATTCTAATTCCCTAATGACATTCCTTCTCCTCCTACCTGCCATTTTACGGAAAAACCTAGTATTACAGTCACCTTCCTTAACCCATTTAATTCTCGTCTTTTGCCTCCAATAAACACTTATTTTATTTTTCACTTATTATTTTCCTTGTAAACACCAAGTGAGGGGCGAACTTAATATGTTTGGCATTGTTATATCAATAGGTTCTCAAGTATATGGAGCAAATTAGTTCTTAAAATATTACATTTTTGCACTTGCATAATGTGTGCATAAATATGCCCTATGCTTAACTTGGTGCTTATCATACCAATGATTGTGTTATTTAATTGTCTAACATATGATAATCTTCACAAGGTTTTGGTTTGAGTGGTCTAAGATAGAGATTTAGGACGTGTGCATGAGTGTTGAAATTAGATTTATAATTCATTTTGTTCAGTGATTTGTGGGTTTTAATCTTAATTTCTTGTGTATTTTATCACCAAATTGCTAAATGAGGAGATTGTAAGATATATGTTTGTAATTGGATAATTTCGTGAAATTCATTTTAAATCTCAACCTATTATATAGTCATGATGCTATAGACATTGCAAATCCGGAAGCGTCATTGAATGGATGATATCAAGCATCAAATCTATATCACTCATACTCTAGTTGCACTTTTAAGCTTAAGATAAAGGTAATCACCTAGATACCTAAGATGATCCCTTAGTTTAATAGACTTAAGAGATTAGAGTTAAAATGGAATTAGAAATTAGTTCGTGAATGAGCCCTTAACAGACCCCTCTTGAGCAACACCTTTTAGCGCTCAATGGACCCCTCTTGAAAAACTAGTAAGGAGTGTTCTATGCTCGCTAGCCTTCACTAAAGCAGTCTCTTTATAACTTAAGGAAGAAAAAAGAAAAGATCACGGAGGAGATTACAGCTTGCTTCATGAGCTCGATCGAGCGGTCTGCTCTCCTTGGCGTTTGAAATGTAATTTTTATTTCTATGACCATCACTCTATGACCACTCTCCCACCGATCGAGTAGTCGTTTGTGAATCTGAATTTTTTTGTTCACCAATTACTCTTATTCCAGACCTATAAATAGAGATTCTTTTCTTCAACTAGGATGAGTCTCTTGTAAGCCTTTTGAAAGTAAAAACTCATTTTCTACCTAAAGAACTTTCACAACCCTAGATCCCTAAGGCCCAAGACTCTCAACCTCACAACTTGGAGTAAAGATCTTGAATGAATTGAAACCAAACTCATTGGTATGTGCATATCGAAAATTGTTGGCATGCACATGATTGCTCGAGGCCTAAAGGATCCTTTGCAGAGGTGAATTTAAGTGAAGTTACACATAACATCGGAGAAGCACTTCCAGCAGAGACATATATTGAAGGAAGGGAGCATCTAACCATAATATTGATTGAGGTATAAGACTCGAGTCATTTTATATTGACTTTGAGGTAGTAGATTAGGTTTTGGTGAACAAATAAAGGTTCCCCACAATTTTTTTTTATGAGAGCTTTTCACGTCAATAAATCACTTGTGTTTTTTATTACTTATGCTCATACACTTGTGATTATTTGCACACACGCACACTGTATGCTTTATGATATTCTAGCATATCATAAAGCATATGTCCACATGTCAAGTACAATGCCCAAGCATGTTACTTCAATTGCATCAAATCAACAATTTTCAATCACTCAAGGCATTTTATCAAACACTTTCAAGCACCAAATCATGTTAAACACATATCATGCCCATAATTTCACCAAGTTACAAGAAATTACACGAGTAAGTTTCATATTTCAAAATCAAGCTAGAAGTTAGCCTAAGTCATTTCTATACTCATTTTCTCATTTCCATAACCATAGACAAGATATATGCCATTTATTCATCTAACCCTTTTCCTACTGACATCATAGGGTAAGAATAAACCAAAGTAGGAAGAACCCTACCTCTTGAAGCATAAATCAAAGAGAAAAACCTTCAAGAACACCAACAAGGCCCAAAAATCATGATTTCCCTAAAGTCTCCTCTTGGATCTTCGGTGAAATCCTCCATTCTTGATATGTACGCGTAGCCCTTGTCGCATAGATGGACTTTAACTCTTGGTCCAATAGATTCCGACCGACAAAACTCCGAGAATCGACGAAAGAAGATTTTGATTTTTCTCTCCTTCTCCCTCTTTCTCTCACACGTTTAAGGGCTGAATTACAATTTCCGAGGCTTGGCTTAGATTGCGCCACACGCCCCTCACTTATCTAGGTATGTTTTTGCCTCAAAACGATTTATTTCATCTTAGTTTAAGTTCAAATTAATTTTATTTGAACTTTAATTCAATTATATGAAATTTTTATATTTTCTGTTTTTGGGGACTTTTTTGAGGTCATTCGACAACTAGTCATCTCGTAAAACCTGTAAAATCCGACAATCTCGAAATTCGACGAAACTAGTCTAGGTGACTAAATTTCGCGATACGAATCCAACGGCGAAGTCCATTGTGTCATACGAGTTCTAGAAAATACTTATTTTAATTCCCGCACTTTTCAGAAAAAATTCAAATTTATCCAGGTTTTATAATGGAACACCTCGACATATTAGAATTTTGATTCTATCACTAATTCGTTTCAATCTCTTTGAAAACGAAAACGTTTCGGATGTTTCGACCATTTCAAAACGATATTTTGATCATTGCCCGAAACTAGAGAATAATTTTCTTTCATAGAAAATTCCTTTAAAGCTATTCAAATCACTTAAGCAAACTCTTGATTCTAAAATCAACTCCCTAAGGATCGACCTTGAATTACCGAGTTATTACTACTATTGACCACCTGCACTTGGGTGCGCCTTTTTTGGAGTCAAGCAAAAAATCTATTCACCCCCTTCTTAGTAGTGTCGAGCACTTCACATGTATCATTGTGAGATAAAATCCACTTTGCTTTTTCCCCTCCGAGGAAAAAAACTACTATCGTTCATATTTAGCTAGTTCCCATGTTTGTGAGGCAACATCTGGCTTCTACATTCCAAAGTACAGATGGGATCATGCAAGCCGACAAACCTAAGTAATATTCATTTTTTCTCTCCTCAATGTTTAGTTTTAAGAATGTCCTTTGGCCGGACAGTTGCAAATTATACAAATGAATCATTATTGATACCAATGATGCATTAGATAGGACGAACAACATGTCCTATCTACTAAAAAAAGTTAATAAGAGTCTAAACTTCCACTATTTGCTCGCAAGAATATAATAATCCCCATAACAAAAAGGTAACAATGAATACAAAAAGTTATTCAACTCCAGTATTGTGCTAAAGGTTCATCGGCCAATTCTAATTTAGAATTTTATAGACAATGGGGCTCAAATTATATTTGTTGGATAAGAAACACCCATTTTATTAATAAAAAGGAAAATGTATTACAAGAACCAAAAACCAAGGTAAACAAGTTGTCCAACCCAAAAAGATATAAAAAAAAACGCATAAAAGTAAGGCCAAATACAAAAAATCACACTCCAATGATTGTTGTCTAGCTTGAAGTAATCAAAAAAGATAAATATTCTCAAAATCCTTTGTAACAGAAGCCCAAAAAAATGTATTCGGACCCTTAAAGATTCAGCCTCTTGTTTACCTTCAAAAATTTTTGCATTCCTCTCCATCCATAGAACCCATATAAGAGCAAACAAACCACAATGCCAAAGAGTTTTCCCTTTTTCTACTTCCACCCAATCCCCTAAAATCCACACAAAACATAGATTCAATCATCCTCAGAGCAACCCAAGAAATGCCAACAAAATCAAACAATTTATTCCAAAGTGAAAGTGCCAAAGGGCAAAGCAAGAACAAATGATTCGCATTCGCAAAATCATCTTTACACATCACACACCACTGTGGTGAGAAACAATTTATTGGTCTCCTTCTTTGAAGCACATCAGTGGCATTTCTCTTACCATAGGCAATTATCCATGTATAAACTTTCACCTTTAATGACACTTTGGTCTTCCAAATCTTCAAGGATGAAAGAAATAATGAAAATAAAGAATCATCAACTAAGGATTCAAGATAAGATTTGCATGAAAATATGCCCAAAGAGTCACAAATCCAAACTTTTTAGTCCGAAGAATTTGAATTCACTGAAACACCATTGAACATAGAAAGAAGTAATAACAACTCAGAATAATCTCTACCATTTAGATTCCTTCGAAACCCAAAATCTCAAGTCATTGGAAAAGATGACGATAATGCTAATACTAAGGATGCAATAGTCTTCTCATGACAGGTAGAGAGATGATAAATACGAGCAAAAATAATGATAAAAAAAAATGCTCCTCCCTCCAAATATCCTCCCAAAATTGAACTTTAGCAGCATCTCCCACAATGAACTTGACCTGTTGAGAAAAACTAAGAATTTCTTGAGAAATGAATTTCCAATGACTCCGAAATGTACCCTTTTCAACCTCATTAGTATCTCACCCATTAACTTAAAATCCATATTTGCTTCTAATAACTACATGCCACAATGAATCTTGCTCCAAAGCAAACTTCCACAGCCATTTCCCAACAATGGCTATATTCCTTTTCAACAAATTCCCCACCAAAAAACTACACTTACTCTTAGCCTAGACATAACCTCACAACTAATCAAGTGGTCTTTCTTTGAAATCTCTCATCATCCCTTCAATCTTCCTTGTCACCAAACATTTTGAAGAGAGACGAAATAAATAGGGATACTAGCTAACACAAATTGAACTAACATTAACCTACCACCCCTAGAAATAAAAGTTTTCTTCCACCCATCAAGACTTTTTCCAATTCTCTCAACTACTAGATCCCAAAAAAAAATTCAACATTGGATTACCATCTAAAGGAAAACCTAAATACTTTAACGGTCATCCACCCACAAGACACATTAACTCTCTAGCCAATCCCCAATTTTTCCTTATCTGGTATTGATCCCCACAATTTGACTTTTTTCCCTATTAATTTTCAGACCAAAAATCAAACCAAACACATCAACAATCTTATTACAATTCCTAAATTTCTCTTCATTCCCTGAGGAGAATAAAATCGTATCATCTATGAGTTGCAAATGAGACACAGATTCTTTCCCTACCAACCACTAAATGCTCTACCAAGTTATAAATGTATGCCCTTTCCATTAACCTACTCAACCCATCAACCACCAATGTAAACAAAAAAATAGACAAAGGATCCCCTTGTCTTAGCCCTTGGATGCTTATATTGCAACTACTCTCTTTACATATATGTCACTGTTTCAAGTACAAAATTTGATGATGAAAGTAGCATAATATAAATCAAACCCAGTCCAGAAATATACTGCAAAAATTAAAAAATCACAATTCATGTATTGGCTCATCCGTTTATATGTGCAGGCGCAAATTACATGATAGAAACAACTACTCAACAGAAGACCGTAGACCACTAAAACACCCAAATGTCATTCTATAAATAGATATCTTCAACCAAATCAACATTTTGGATCAAAAAAAAAACCATATCACCATCAACATACTGCGCCATATTTAAGTTCAGGAAAAAACCTATTCCACGGCTGGCCCCAGTAATCCAAACAACCTATCCATTTGGAAAAAAAAAAAAAACAGCCATCAAAATGAAATTAGATAAATGAATGTACTTAAATAATGAAAATTCTATTGACAAACGTGTTATGTCCGCCGTCATGGGCATACCTTATCTTCAATCTCTTCACGATTTACATACCCTTTTGACAACAATGTAAAATCCCCTGGACAAAACATAAACCAAAGCAAACTAATAAGTTTGGGTGAGCAGAGCCGAATCTATGTACATTCCTAGAGGGAAAGAGATGGATTTGTCTGACAGTACCATCGGCAGTGAGGAATTTGTAGAACAGTGCGATAAATAAAGCGATAACTAAAAAGGTGGAGATAAGGATCAGCATTTTCAGTTTCAGCGTCAATTACACACAGCTGGCTTCGGATGTTGTGGAACACTAATGCTCAGCTCTACCCGATGGATACTCAAAATTTCATTTTCCTTTAAATATTTTTTTTATCGGACATGAATTACAAACATCCACTTACAAGGTGAAAGTTTGTACTCTTTTAAATTTTTTATTTAAATTTAGGTTTATATCAAATTAAATTTTTTATTCAAATTGATATATACCAGATTAAATTGTTTACTCAAATTTAAATTTCCGTTAAAGATGGTCTAGACTATACATTTCAACAGTCTCCATTTCATTGGCATATTTTTTTTTCAAGTATTAACTGCAATGATCAGACGAATTTTTTTTCTAAATGGACCTGGCCGATTCACAAGAGAGAATATGCGAATTCAATCTGAAACTTTAATCATAATCTTGTTCGTAAAATTACACTAATTCCTTGTCAATTATACTAGCTATAATATCATTTCATCTTTATTGTTCTTTTGGATTTGTGTTGAAATTTTACATATAAATGACGTGATTATGAAATGTGAACGTACATGAAGAAGTGTGTGTTGGAATGGCAAACCCAAGATCTACTAACAACGTGTATAATTGAATGCAAACAAAATTTATTCATCTAGTAACCTTATAAGGCAGAATTAGGGTTTACCTCTTTGAAGCGTGAACAACACGAACAAAAATTGATACAGATAGAACAGTTGGCTTGATAGACCTCATGATCTTCTACTTTTTGTACTTATTGACAATAAAATTCGATAAAATCCGAATTTTCTCCCTTACTCTCTCAATACCTCTTCCAACACATGAAGGTAAAGTCTATAACTAAGAGAACCAAGGAGTGTGTTTATTTATAGGTTATAGCAGAGACCCTAAGGAAAAATATAGGTCGGGCTTCCAATGGGCCTAGGAATCCTATATCCAACTCATATCAAACATTCTACGGTCCATTAAAATTAGTCAGCTAAAAATTTATTATTGATATCCCGTGATTAATCTCAAAATTATATTTCGAACTCCTTGTTATTATATGCTTAGTAATCTCTACATGTTTTAAATTACATATATCTGTCAATTAATTAAATTACTGACAATAATATTAATTGACTTCTTGTTATTCTTGGGATCTTACAACTCAATTTATTTGTCATGTTGAATAATTAAATCCACTTGTAGGATTTAACATGGACAAAACTTATAAACTTTCTTAAGAGGACATCATCAACCCATTTAAATATTGGAACTTGATTTTCTTTAATAATTAATTTTCACTATGCAAATGACGTCATCACTCAATTCATTGAGTTTGTTGACTCATATGAATCTCACTCTTTGAACAATTAAAGTAACATTATTATATGTACGTGTCAATTAAATATCTTAGGATTAAAAGCTTAAGCAATCATAATAAAAATGTTATATTTATTTTCTTATTTAATCAGTAAAAATATAATAATCTCAATAACAGTCCTGATCAATATACAAAGTGTACTAGTGCAATAATCCAATACATCAGACAGTGTCTTACAGCCAAGACAGACTATACTAGAAGATTGTACTACAATCCTACTGATGTGTGTCCAATTGTAATACCGCTATAATTGGGGATCATTTGTCAACCCGTTAATTGACTTGATCCGAAATGTGTATATCCAAGTGCAGGCGGTCAAGCTGTAGTAATAATCCGGTTTGAGTCCGGAGTCAAATCCACAGGGAACTTGTTGTGTTGGTGTTTCAAAGTAAGCAATAGTGAAGATCAATCGATTGTAACCTTTGAGATTTGTAGTTGTGAGATTGAGAGGTTTTTCCTGGATTCAATATGACGTTCTTTCCAAGAAGGTTTTCTAGACAAAATATAAGATAAATTTAAATAAAACAAAAGTTACTCTGTAGTTCGAGGATCAGGACATGTAGTCAATTATTCGATTTATTATATTTATGCTTAATAACTCAATTAACTCCCGTGCCAACAACAAATTAATCAAAAGGTAAAGATGGACTGTGAGAATTAAGATCATGCTTCCGATGTCTTTCTAAAAGTTTACAAGAATTGCTTGTACAGAGACGTAACCCGTTTATAGACAAGCAAGTGTTTCTATAAGACATCCAAGCATGACTGTAATATTTTATTCTTTAAATAAAGTACAATAACGGGGATGATTAAAGGGTAGTCATGAAGATCTAGCGGGGGTACTTGCCTTGAAACGAGAAGTCTTTCTATGCAAGAGTCATTCGTGTCATAGAAAGACTCTCGATTATACAAAGTACCTTAGCTTTGCTAGATGCAATCAATCATCCAATAAACAAGGGGATAAACATTAAGCATTAGAACAGTGCACAAATATAATTTTTGGATAATTTATACATGCCCTTCACCTCTTACTAAATAATGAAAGAGAAACTACTCACTCTTCATGGCTTTGGTAAAACTAGAAAAGTGAGAGATGGCTATCCCTCTAAGTAGAGGACTTTACAAAATAAAAGCACAAAAACAAAGAGTCAATCTTCAATAAAGAATGAGTGAATCACGTTCCACCCTTCATGACTTTTGGTAAAGCTTTAGAAAAGTGAAAGAGTTTCACTCCTCTAAGAAAGAAGGAAGCTCAAGCAATGAAAATGAAAGACATAAACAAAGGGATGTATATAATAACATGACTGTAAAGACTAAAAGTAAATAGAGAGATTCAAACTCTTAATATAATCAAATGTAAACATGAATGTAAAGACTAAAAGTAAATAGAGTGATTCAAACTCTTAATACAAGCAAATGTAAACATGAATGTAAAGGTATGAGTGGGGGTCTAAGCCTCCTAACTCTCTACCAAAGAGGAAACTAAGACAATAAAGAAGTAGAAGTGTTGCCCTTCTCTCTCCCAAAAATGAGAGTATTTATAGGCAAAGAGAAGGCAAAGGGTGAAGAAATAGTACTTGCCACCTAAGTCAAAGTGAAAAGTCAACCACTCTGCAGGCAGTCTGTCAAGGACGTTCGAACTTGAGTTGACATTCGAACGTGTTTGTTGTTTTTGCTCTAAGGGTGTTCGAACGGTGGGTGGGGTTCGAACGTTTCTTCTGTCATTACTCTAAAGGCATTCGAATGCCAGATGGGATCTGTACCAATCACTCAAACGTCAAATGGTTGTGTGGTCCTTTGTGGAAATCTCCTTCCACACTCCATGCCATGTCTTAAGTCTGGTCTTTGTCAGTACTCCAGTGGACGTTCGAACGTGAGTTGGTGTTCGAACGTTTATTTTTTTGTTACTTCGGGCTTTGGTACTTGGCTGCAACACATTCTGTCTCTGCTGACTTGGTTCTCATGAGTGTTCGAACGTGAATTGGCGTTCAAACATTACTTCTTCGTTCCAAGCTTTTCCAATTTGTTCCTCAATGTGTTGGTATTACTTTCAAATGTACCTTTTGTTACCATTGAACCCTTTCACTTTAGAACCTGAAATGTCATCATTTAAACTTCATCAAAGTATAATTAGTCTAATGAAGCTACCCACAAACTTCGATTGAACAATTGTGTATGTGAGGTGACTCATAACAATGAATTAGCAACATGTTTGTTTGAGACATTCAACCCTTAATCGTGACTTATCCCCTACATTTATTTTCCATTGGTTCTCACTCTATGCAAAAATTAGCACCTGTCACATTAGCATTTGGAATTCCATGAGTAGTAGGATGGTCATTCTAGAAACAAAAATTGGTATATAACAAACATTCCAATGTACCACCCTCCATGGATAGCTTTGATTTCACAAACCTTTCTCGGATTGCTCTCAGCAAAATAAATTGCTCTGATTTTAGTGACTTATCTCTCATAGGGCATGTGATTAGAAGATGGCCAATAAAAAAATCACATGCATAATTAGAATAAGAGTGAAGTTTTGAGGAAAACACACTTTACATTGACATAGTCTCATGAAAGAATATTGATGCAATTAAAGAAATGTTATTTAACATATCCCCTCTTTTGATTAACAATACACAAATGCATCAGACTTGAGATCAATTAGGGCTTTGAATAGGTTGCAATGTGGCTAGAGGTTAGTGGCTAACGAAATGATGTCAATGGAGTTCAAAAGCTATCTCTTTTATGCATTTTAGCACACCTCTGTTTGACTTTTTAAAATATTTGCCTGGGAATGGGGCACCGTTGTCTTTGCTATTTTTTTTACCTTTTGTATCATACTGCTTTATAAGAGGGTGTAATAAAATTAGATAGCAATGGTATGTCAATCTTATTGTCCTTGTAGCTCGGGTTTTATTTGGGCTTCTTGAAAAAAAACTCAGTTGCTGAAGGCTCAAGCAGGGCTAACTAGGGATTATCACTTTGAAGAAGAAATGGCTGAGGCTCAAAATCAATCCAAATATAGTTTAAAATCCTTTCTCAAGTATGTGCACCTGCAAGTGTCATATGCAAGGGTTCCCTGTGGGGTATGTACATAGATGACTTTAGCTGCATCAATCAAAGCAAGGTAAATGAGACTATTGAAAGAAATCAGAATTGAAAGAGCTTACTTTGAGTAATTGTTGAAATCCTCTCCAAAATCATCGTTAAGCTCAAGACTTACCATGGTTTTCTTTTTCATCTCCATTGATTATGTCGGGTGTTTCAAGGAATGTTGGGTATATAGCGATTCCATTTGCAAGTTTGATCACCTTGTACCTTAAGAATGACAAAAACTTCTAAACATTTGACAATTTAAGAGTGACAAAACTTTTGTACATAGAGATAATACCAATGTTCAACATGAGGCTTTACATCTTGCTTGTTAGGTTGAGGTGTCAAACCGATCATGTGCTGAGTAATTTGACCACGTAATCCTAACATCCACATCTGTTTCCTTATTTAACATATAAATCTAAATCTATACATACATTTAAAACAAATAGAAGTGATAAACCGAGTCATTCAATTCCACAAAAAATATCATTCATCATTAACATCAATGATTCAATTCACCCACAAAAGACACAAATTAACATCATTAAATTTGAATTTTTTCTAAAAAGGGTAAAAGGGTAATTTATCACTATAATGTAGATTTAAAATACGTGTTCTCTAGAACTTGTATGACCTAACGGACTTCACCGTTGGATTCGTAACGCAAAATCTGGTCATCCAGACTAATTTCGTCGAATTTCAAGATAGTCAGATTTTACACGTTTTACAAGATCGTGTGTTGAATGACCTCACAAAGGTCTCTAAAAATATAAAATATAAAATTTTCTTATAATTGGATGAAATACCAAATAAATTTAATTTGAACTTAAACCGGGATGAAATAAATTATTTCAGGATGAAAACGAACCCGAACCCGAACCCGTAGGGGACACTTGGCGCGACGAGATTCAAGTCTTGAAAATTATAAATAGGGACTAAAATTAGAGATTTTGCACAAATATATCTGTTTAACGTCAGCCTTCAACGTTGGAGAGAAAGAGGGAGAGAAAAGAGAGAAAACAAATTTTCTTTTGTCGATTCTTGCAGTTCTATCGGTCGGAATTCGTCGAGCCAATAGTTAAAATCGATCATCTCGACAAGGGCTACGCAACCACACCAAGAACGAAGGATTTCACTGAAGATCCAAAGAAGGAGATTTGGAGAAATCAAGTTTTGGAGGTTCTATTGGTGTTCTTGCAAGCTCTACTCTTCGATTTACGCTTCAAGAAGTATAGTTCCCTCCTACTCCAGTTCATTTCTAACCTATGGTGTCCATAGATGATGGTTAGATATATATATATATATATATATATAACCTATAACTTGTCTATTATTATGAAAATTAGAAAATGAGTATAGAAATGTCTTAGACTAATTTCTACCTTGATTTTGATGTGTGTAAGTTACTTGTGAAATTTCTTGTAACTTGGTGAAATTTTGGGCATGATATGTGTTTAACATGATTTTGAGCCTTGAAGGTGTTTGATAAAATGTCTTGAGTGATTGGAATTGTTGTTTTGTTATAATTAAAGTAACATGCTTAGGCATTGTTGTTGACATGTGGACATATGCTTTATGATATATGATATATTAGCATGGTGATGGTTCATGGGAATTGTATGCATATGATATAGTTGTCATGGTATATGTTGCAATTGTGTATAACATTGCATTAGCATGAGAGCATCAGATTCAAGGTCACAAGGCATGAGTGTGAGTGTGTGTGCTTGGTTGATCAAACACCACATTTGGTGATTGATATGTGAACTCGGTAAGTTTGGGTCAAAGGTCTCATTGAGTCACATGGTTGCGTAGAAAACTTATGTCGGATATAACAAGCAGGGCTAGAAGATCACTGGGGTGCAAGACCCGGTTATTGGTTTATTCACTTCCGTCGGTGCAAGTCCAAAAAAGTGAATTAGGCGTATGGAGTCGGCGGTGCAATTCCAAAATTTGTTGTCCAACAAAGACACAAGATTTTGTTAAAGATTTTGATTTATAAACGTACACTTGGATGTGTAACATCCGAAAATGCTTGATTTCAAACAAACAAGCATTGCATTGTTTCAACATATACCATGACAAACAAACAAGCATTGAATTGACTCAAGGCTTTTATTTCAAACAAGCATTGGATGTACTTCATCGATGATGAATGTTTTACACACATGCATTACATTGTGTTGTGGGAGCCGGTGAGGGCTTGGGTTAAAATGCATGAGTGAGTGTCATATCATATCATAGCACAACATGGTAGAATTTCAACCTTGAATCATATGTTCTTGTTTGAAATGGAAAAATGTCGTTGATTGTTGCATATGTAAATTTCATATGCATCTAAGTGAGGAGTAGCCTCTGTAAGAGATACCCTATTGAGCGTGGCTTTCCCTATACGGGAAACAATTTTCAAGTGCGGGATACGCATCAGTGGACGACCTCATTTGGAGCCTCAAGGGTAAAGAGAGGGCGGATTGTGGCCTTTAACCTTGGGTTTTATAAAACATTTGGTAAACTATGTTTTAGGCATGTAATATATGTAAAAAAATGTAATAGAACTTGTACTTATCGAGTTTTTTTATAGAAAATGATGTTACACGTGTATTGGATGAATGTGGAAGGGCTTGAAATAGATTGGAAATGAAAAACAAGCCAAACAGGTGAAATAGGCAAAAATTGGACACAAAGTACCGGTATGCTACTATCTAGTGGGCAAGCAGTACCGGTACATGTACCAGTATTCTTTTGAAAAATCAGAAATTTAAAATTTGTTTTGCCAAGCTTTGGACCTACGTTTTCCTTCCATCCAGTGATGTATAACAATCATAATGGAGTATAAATCATGATATGTTAGACCTTGGGTGGATCCAACGAATAATTGAACCCGGATTACATTTATGGGTTACGATCTTGGTTAGGGGATGCTATCACGTGGTGCCGGGTTGTGCAGCATTCACGGATTTTTTTGCGGGTTAATGGGTTATTAACGGGCTTATAAATGACCCCCGAATTTTGGGGCGTCACAGAATGTTACAATGCTATGTCATGTTATAAGGTGAGACTCACACATGCAACGCAACCTCAGCCTTCACCGGCTCCCATAACACATGCGATGTCATGCGTACAAATCCAGACATTCCGAGGCCCCTCCATTGATGTTACACATCCAATGACGATTTATAATTCGGGGTCTTTCTTGGGGTGGGTATTTATGGACTTCCACCAATAGGCACCCAATCGACACGGTATTTATGGACTTCCACCATTGGCTTCGCATATGTTGACACACTTTATGGACTCAATACCAATGGAGTGCAAATCCAAATCTCGGGTTTTGCACACGAGGGACAATCTAGCTCTTCTTGCTAACCCTGACCTTATTTTTAATGCAAAGCCCCGTGTGACTCAATTGAACCTTGACTTAACTTTCTGAGCCCACGTACCCACAATCATGCACACACCGACACCCATATTACATGCCCACGAATGTGATACTTTCGGTGAATTTGTACAATTGTATTTCATATCATTATGCAACCAAGTTTTCAATTGCAATTACAACATCATGTTCAACATGTTATGAGCACAACATTAACAACATTCCCAATTTTCAATTATATCATAAGCATATAATTACAATCCATATTCTCACAAAGCATGTTATAACATCTTCAATGAAACAACCATACTAAATTAAACTAGGCATTTTATCAAACACCCAGGAGGCACAAAATCATATAAACATATAATCATTCCCAATTTATCACATTTTCTTGAAATCAACAAACAAGTAATTTCCCCAAAAACCCAATTCATGCAAAATTAGTTTTATTCATTTTCATACCATTTCTCATACTCTAGTTACACTAGAAATACATTTAGACATGAGATTTCATCTCAAATCATGCTACTCATTTCATACAAAATCTTAGGTTGAAAATAAATCTTGCTAGGAAAAGAACCTTACCTCTTAAAGCATAATACGAATGGTAGAAACTCCCAAGAACCCAAATCAAGCTTCAACTCTTGATTTTCAAAAATTCTATCTTTGAGACTTCGGCAAAATCCCCAATTTTTTATACATAGATGTAGCTCTCGTCGTGTAAATCAACTTTAGTACTTGGCGTAAAGTATTTCGACGAAATGTTGGCCCTAGATTGTATAGAGAAGCTTGAAACCCCTTGATTTTTCCTCTCTTCCTCTCTCTCTCTCTCTCTCTATGCTAAAATTTGAAGGTAAATGGAGAGAAAATCCAAATTTCTCCACTATTTATACTCCCAAATACTTGGCTCTCATTAAGCCACACTCCTCGTCTTTTCCTAATCCAATTTTGTTTCGACTTAATTAAATCCCGTCCCGTTTTAAGTTCAACACATTTTATTTGAACCAAATTTAAATATTTTTTATATTTCACAATTAATTTCCGATCTTGTTTATTTTGGTCATGCGACATCCAATCGCATCGTAAAACCCAAAAAATTCAACTATTTCAGAATTCAACAAAAATTGACTAGGTAACTAGATTTCATGAGACAAATCCAATGGCGAGGTCAGTTTCATCATCCCATATCGTAGCAGCTAATTACTGTTTTTCTCTTTTTCATAAAAATTCAATTTTTTTTGAGTTTTACTCCAATAATCTGATCTCTATGTATAAGCTGCACTCTACATATCATATTATCTATAATGCAAAATAAAAGACACACAAAACATACCATATATTCAATATAATGTAGTTATTTTACCCACACAGATTCTCATTGAAATAGAACTGAAGAAATTTTATTAAATAATAAACTAAGTTTCACTTCCAAAAGCAAGCTTTTAGTTTATTATTTTATCAATGTGTGCATGACAAGGATGATTGCATGAGCATTAGACTAAAAGTACATTTAAAGGTTAGAAGAATAGAAATGATCGATCTATATGTTTTAGGGATTGATTCAGATTGCTTGTGAAAGAATGTATAGTACCAGAGGACTAATGAGGAACAATCCACTATGTTAGATCATTTTTATAATTGACTGTTTTCGTAAAGTCCATTGTAAATCACAACCAAATTTTATGGTCATCAAGCTTCGAAGATCAAGATCCATAAGCAAAAAAGGATGGGAAAGAGATCAAGCTACAATGCTAAGATGCACCTTCAAGCTTCAAGCTTAGGACAAAGGTGATCACTAAGATGATCACTCAATTTAGTAGACTTAGGAGGATTAGTGTTAAAATATAATTATGGATTAATTTGTCTATGGCTCTTAGGTGTTTTGAAATGAAAAGATTTTCTAAACCATTTTGTGTTTTGAAAACAAAGTTTAAGCCATTAACAGACCTATCTTGAGTAACACCCTTTAGTGCCTAAGAGGACAAGTTTTTTGCTCGAGCGGTCTCTTTATATCTTAGAAAAAATAAGAGTAAAGGCTAAACAAAGGAGGAGTATGGACCAACCTTGAGGCTGCTCGAGCTTTCTCAAAGGTCACTCAAGCGTTCTGCTCTTCCTAGGTCGGTTTGGAATTCATTTTTCATTCCCAAGACCATCGCCCTATGATCTCCCTCCCATCGATTGAGCGGTCATTCGCGAATCTGAGTTTTCTTGTTAACCAAGATTGCACTTCTTTCGAGCCTATAAATAGGGAGGGCCTTTCCTACACCTAGGGTAAGCCTCTTGGAGGTTAAAAATACTAGAACCCTTTCTAGAGAGATTCAACCACAACCCTAGTTCCCTAACCCCAAAGGCTACCCTCTTTTGATTTCTATCTAATCTTAAAACTTGAAACGAATAGTGTGGTACAGAGTTCAAGTAAAGTTAGTCGTAACATCAAAGAGGGACTTTCGACAGAGAGATCTATGATGGACATGAATATCTAGCCATGAGAATTGGTTAAGGTATAAGTCTCAAGTACTTCTGATTGACTTTGATTTTAGTGGATTAGACTTTGGTGAACCCATAAAGTTTCCCGCAGTTTTTCCTGAGAAGGGTTTCCTTGTCAACAAATTACTTGTGTTATTTATCAATTTTACATATACATTTGTGATTTGAATTGCACACACATACTATATGTTTGAAGAATTAGTTGTTTGAATCTAGATATCGCCAGGGGCGGATCTACAGTGGGGGCAGCTGCTCCCATTGCAATTTTAAAAACCTTTGGGATGTATTTAAAATTTTCAAACTTTTAGGATATTGCCCCCACTAAAAAATTTTAGAAGATTTAGGGGTATTTAAGTACATAAATTGTGGGTGGGTCTAGGCTATTTTGTATTTAAGTAGACATACAGGTCTAGTAGGGCCCATGTCACTACAACAAAAAACATTTTTTGCCACGATTTTAAATTCGTCGCCCAAAGTTTACTATTAGCAACGATTTTTTACTTTTGTCGCCAATTTCAATTTTTTAAAATTTTTTGCGACGTTTTCATAAAACGTTGCTAAAAGGCGTTTTACTCCTTATTTTTTGGCGGGAGAAATAGCGGGAATTGTTGATTTAATTGATTTTTTACGATGTTTTTTAAAAACGTCGCCCATAAGGTTTTTAGTTCAATAAAAAATTAAAAACAGAACAATTTGACTCATTTTTAGCGATGTTTTCCACAAACGTTGCAAATAAGTTTTTTTTCAATAACAATTAAAAACAAAAAACATTTTAACTTATTTTTCGCGACGTTATAAGCTTTTTAGTTGAATAAAAAAATTATAAACAAAACAAATTAATTGATTTTTCACGACGTTTCTTGAAAACGTCACAAATAAGCTTTTTGTTCAATAAATATAATTTTTCGCGACGTTTTCTAAAAACGTCGTAAATAAGTTTTTTACAATAAAAAAAATTAAAAACAGAGCAATTTAATTTATTTTTAGCAACGTTTCTAGAAAAAGTCGCCAATAATTTTTTTAGTTCAATAAAAAAAATTAAAAGTAGAACAATTTAACTCATTTGCTGCGACGTTTTATAAAAACATAGCAAATAAGTTTTTTACTTGAGTCATTTTTCGCGACATTGTTTAAAAACGTCGCAAATAAGTTTTTGTTCAATAAAAAAAATAAAAACAAAAAACAATTTAAGTCATTTTTCGTGACGTTTTTTTACAACGTCGCCCATAAGCTTTTTAGTTTAATATAAAAAATTTAAAACAAAATAATTTAATTAATCAAATAAACTTTCAATTTCATTCAATGAACACTCAATTCATCAAATTAACATTCCGATTTATTAAATTGACATACAATTTCATTAAATTAACATATAATTTCATCCAATTAAAATTTAATTTACCAAATTAAAACAAAATTAACATTCAATTCTTCAAATTAATATTGAATTAATAGAATTAATCAAATTAACACTCAATTTCTTCTAATTAACATTTAATTTTTTTTAATAAGCATTTAATTCATCAAATTAACATTCAGATTCAACTAGTTAAGATTAAATTAATCAAATAAACTTTTAATTTTATTCAATGAACACTCAATTCATCAAATTAACATTCAAATTATCAAATTAACATTCAGATTCAACTAGTTAACATTAAATTAATCAAAAAAACTTTCAATTTGTTTCAATGAACAATCAATTCATCAAATTAATATTCAAATTATCAAATTAACATTCAGATTTATCAAATTGACATACAATTTCATCAAATTAACATGTAATTTCATCCAATTAAAATTCAATATATCAAATTAAAACAAAATTAACATTCAATTCTTCAAATTTATATTCAATTAATCGAATTAATCAAATTAACACTGAATTTCTTCGAATTAACATTCAATTTTTTCTAATAAGCATTTAATTCCCCAAATTAACATTCAGATTCAACTAGTTAACATTAAATTAATTAAATAAACTTTCAATGAACACCCAATTCATCAAATTAACATATAAATTATCAAATTAACATTCAGATTCAACTAGTTAACATTAAATTAATTTAATAAATTTTCAATTTCATTCAATGAACACTCAATTCGTCAAATTAACATTCAATCCATCAAATTAACATTTAGATTTATCAAATTGACATACAAATTCATCAAATTAACTTGAAAATTTATCAAATCAACAGTAAATTAACATTTAATTTTGTCCAATTAAAATTTAATTTATCAAATTAAAATAAAATTAACGTTCAATTCATCAAATTAAAATTAACATCAAATTAATCGAATTAACACCAAATTAACATTCAATTTCTTCTAATTAACATTCAATTTTTTCTAATAAGCATTTATTCACTAAATTAACATTCAAATTCTACTAGTTAACATTAAAATAATCAAATAAAATTTCAATTTCATTTAATGAACACTCATTTAATCATATTAATATTCAAATTATCAAATTAACATTCAAATTTATCAAATAAACATTCAATTTCATCAAATTAACATGTAATTTCATCAAATCATTACCAAATTAACATTTAATTTTGTGCAATTAAAATTGAATTTATCAAATTAACACCAAATTAACAATCAATTTCATCTAATTAATATTTTCATTTGATTAATATAATGTTAACTAGTTGAATTTGAATGTTAATTTATTGAATTAAATACTTATTAAAAAAAATAATTGAATAGTAACTAGTAGAAATTGAGTGTTATCAGCGACGTTTTTTGAATTTTGTCGCAAATTTTTTTTGGCAATTTTATTTGCGACGTTTTTTAAAAACATCGCGAAAAGGTGATTTCTTCCTAATTTTTTTTGGCTCGAGAGATTGCGGAAATTTATTAATTTTAGTTATTAAAGCCAATAAAATAGCGGGATTATTTATTTTTACGCGACGTTTTTATAAATATGTCGCTGATAATAAATTTTTTTTGTTCTAAACAAAAAACTCAAGCTATTCAGGTTATACAGTGTCGTGGGATTCTTTTTGGCTGGATTTATTCAGGGTATACGGTCTCTCACTTCTCTCTCACTCGGTCTATTAATCAAGTCGACGAACCAGAACCAGAACTGATCTGCCCTAAATCTGTTCATCTCTCGGTCTCGGTCTGTTAATCAAGTCTGTTTATCACTTCTTTCTCCCTCGACGAACCAAAATCGAGTTGCCCTAAATCAACACTCCTCTGCCTTTTCTCTTTGCAACTATCGATCATCGGCGAAGCCACAAGCCACAAGAGATCAAGCCGAAGCTCAGGTACAAATTTGATCTTTGATTTTTCTGATTTTTTTAGCTCAAAAATAGATTATTGGTTTGTATTTTGGGTAATTTATTTCCATGGGTTGGTATGTTTGTTGTGGATTTTGTCTTATGCTTTTGTTTGTGGATTTGTTAAATTCTTCTCACTTTAATGTTTGACAGTTTTTATGTTGTTTGCTACGAATTTTTGTTATCTGAAGAGGAATTAGTTTTTATGGGTATGTGCTTTTTTCCTCTCTCTCTCTCTCTCAATTTTGGTTTATGCCATTGATCCAGCATCTGTTTGGTCCATTGGTAGTTTTGGCTTGAGGTGTTACATTTCTTTTACGTTGATGGGATGTATTTTGAGGAGATTTGTTGGAATGTTGTTGGTGTGTTTTGGTTTCTATGGCTTTTCTAGCACGGTCTTGTGCAGAGGAATAGCAGCTGAGTGGTGGGACTTATCATAGTATTCAACAACTTGAGGAGGTGTAGGCCTAGTTTTTGTGTTGTTTGCATACAGTCTGTGGTCTTCTAGACTGCAACCTGTTTCTGCAGCTTTGCAATGATCTGGGGCATGTAGCTGAGTGATGGAGGAGCGTGATTTAAGGTAAGGAGTTTTGTAATGATCTGTCTATAAACAGATCATGGAGAATATCAAACTAAAGCTTAGTCCCTACCATAACATCAAAAGAAATATAACTAATATGTGGCTATAGAGACAATGAGGGCTGCCAATGACAATTTTGTATTCCCTTTGAGCTAGTTGTTGGAAGGTGACTTGGTGGTCCTGTGATCTGATCTGGATTTTCCAAGGCCTCCTGGATTATCTAATGTTGTTGTGCTGTTTTGCTTCATACCTAATTTTTTTGGTCTGTGTGGTATTACTTAGCAAATTGATATAGAAAAACCGAAACTTCGAATGCACCAAACTAATAAAATGGTCTTTGGTGGGCCATTTCATCTGGCCTGGTAATGCCGAGTGGGGCCCAAATTAAATTCTGGAGGGTTGAAGTGAAGGGATTGATATCGATATAAATAAACAGAAGAAAGAGATAAACTCCATCATAAATAAGGTGGAAATAAGGTTTTATTTTATTCTAGTGGTGTCTGATATGAAATTACTACTAGTTGCAAATTGTTTTAGTCGAATATTTTTGGAAATCCTAGATATGATCTTCTAGTTGACCCAAACAAATGCAGAATGATGACTTGATATATATATTTTTTGCTTGGTCAAAAAAGGTGGGACCAATGAGAGCGTCTAGAGACCACTTCAATAGGTCTTCACTTGTGGGGTCATAAGACCTCTAACCGTGCCCGTTACTCATCTCAGTAACGAACCTAGTTGGCTAACATAGCGGTTAACCATTAAGCCCCAATGTGAACTCTAGTACTTGAACCTTTAATCTCAAGATGAGAAATTCGACCGGTACTCCATTGGACCTCCTCACTCGGTGGTGATGACTTGATATATATGACAATTAATGGATTCACAATTGAACATGGGTTTTGATACAACACAAAAGTTTTTTTTTTTTTTTGGTAATTTGGGTGAAAATAATCTGCATGCATGTAAAAATAAGATGGCGTACATTGACTCTCCTAAGTTCTATAGCGATGACAACATAGTGTACTCAATTGGTTTCTCAATTTTGCTTCTACATTTTATGTATCATATTGTTTCCCGATCTACATTTTTTCATTACCAATGAATGAATTTTTAACTCTTCTTTTTTTTTTCTTTTCTTTTTTAAGATATCATATCAACACTTAACTAACTGTGTTGTAACGTAATTAACACAAAACCAACACTCTATATCAAGTTTCTTTATAGTTTTTAAAATTAAAAATCTTCTTCAGTTAGATGAGATGACATCAACCCTCGCAGACTAGAAGTGCCCTTAACAGTGACACAAAGGAAAAAAATTTGTGAGAGACTCTTCTAGTTTAACCAACGTCTCGAGTTCGAGTCTTGAAAACGCATTTGCGTTCAGTAGGAAGAGTTTTGCCGCTCTTGTGGTCCTACGCGGCTCGAATTCGGATTAGTCGGAGCCCAAAGTGACTTTCGAATACTGAATGGTCTGAAAAAAAAAGGAAAAAAAATTGTCTGTTTGGGTTTGCTTCCTTCTTATGAGTTTATTTGCATATATAATAGGATATATATTTACCTATATTACTATTTGAGATACACATAGAACATTTGTACAAAATAGTATATTTTTCTGTTTCTTTTTGGAAATGAAATTTTCTATTTTAAAAAAAAAATGTGTTTGCTTGATGTAAGATCAAATTTTGCTGAATTTGTTTACATGGTGTTTGCTGAACTTGGATTATTATTATTATTTGCTGATTTTGATTCTGAAATGTAGCTATTTGGAAAATTTTGCGTTCTCTGACATTGACAAATATACATATGATTAATAATCGGTTGCAGCAGCGTATCATCTAGTTTGTTTGAGTTCACAATCATCTAGTTTTTATTTCTGGCATTCTTGTTTTGGTCTTGTAGTGTATATAGTGTTTGAGCGAAATGTGCAATTTCTTTTTTGTTTCTGTAGATTTTTATTTGAGCTAATTGAAGCAATTTGATTATCTCGCAAAGAACACATCCCACAGCTTCACTCTTTGGGCCGACATCTATCAGGTATTTTAAAACAATTATAAGCCTTTGGATTGGGAGGCAATGCTGTATTTTTTTCTCTGTTTTCTCTTGGTTTTGTCATATTGATTTGCCTCTTGATAATAAATTATGTGTTTAAACTCTTTTTAAATATAATTTTTTTCCATGAATGAATGAATTACACTTTACAAAGCAATCAAAACATTCTGCTTACAAGAGCTGGCTTTAATCCTTCAAAAAGGACTCAAGCCAATTATCTACCTAACTCAGACCAGCTGCCCAGTCACAAAAAACAAATAAGAAAATAGTCCCTTGCTCTTGTACCGCAAATCACAAACTACCTGATCTATGCTTTTTGCCTCCTGAACTTATCCTACTAAAACATAAGTCTTGCTACTAGCTGCGCTCCACAGATAGTAACAAGTAACAAATAATAAGCTGGATATTGTAGATATCCACCTTATATTGTAGATATAATGTATATATTTCTATATGTCTGGTGTTTTATATATATGGGACCTGGTCGCTGAGCCACCAAAACAGCTAGTAAGGTTGCATCCTCTGAGGCACATGTTAGGGTCGAATCATACCTGTTACAGGCACAGAGGGTAGCAATACAGGTTTGTTGCATACTTTACTTTCTAAACATATTTTTCTTAATAAGGTGGGCTAACATATATTATCAATGTTTGTGTAGGAGCTTCTGCAAGCAAGAAATGAAGTCGAGGAGCTTCTAAAGGGAAAAATGTTGAGCGTCTTCGTGCAGCTCACGACCCCCTTGATGTTTTGATTCCTGATGGAATAGGCATTCTAGTGGGTGTAAATTCTTCAAAGGTGATGACAAAGATTGGGTCCTTGGCGCGGACATTTGCCCCAATTAGAAATATGTACAAGTGGAAGCAAATAACCAAAGAGGAGAAGGCACCACTCATTGCGTGGTTGTTGGTTAGTGGATATATTTCTTTGGTTTGAACAATATATTTATTTTTGTAGAGTGTTACAACATGTTGTAAATAATTTGTATGTTTATATTTTGTTGTAGACATAGTTTAACATCTGAGATTATCGTGAGAAAGATACTGTTAGGAAGTCCGTCGACAAAAAATTTGCTGCGAGGTACAAGGACCACCGATACCATGTGCATATGTACTACAAGGATTTGGTGGAGTCCGGTGTTGACCCAAAGAGCAAGCCATATGGTGATGTGAGCTAGGAAGATTGGGAGTACATAATTGAAACACTTTACAAGGATCCAAAATTTCAAGTAACTTTTATAAGCTATGCAAATTAATATCCACTTTTTTATTCCCAATTGTGTACTAATAATGTTCTTTGTATATCGAAAAAATGTAAGAAAAATGCGAAAAATCGTGCCAAACTGCCATACAATTACTCGATGGGTTCAAAGTCCTTTTAGTCTGCCCTATATGAAAGGGTGTTATACTTTAACTTGTGCTTCCTAAACTTATTATTTGTAGGAAATTCTTAAATTTGAATATTTATATTTTGATTAACTATAACAGAGGGACCTGGCGACTGATAAGCCACCCCACATTGTTGAATTTTTTCACGATTCTCATGTGAACAAGAAGGGTGAGTGGGTTTCTGCTGAGGCAGAGTCAAGATATGTAAGTATTTCAAATTATTTTAAATTATGTTTTTTTTAAAATAAAATTTTCTGACACACTCACTAATTGGGTCTAAATACATTAAATTGTAGGAGCGGATGAAAGAATTGGCCACGCAGAACTTAGAAGAGGGTGTGAAGCCATTGACACAGGATGAAATTGTATGTACAGTCCTTGGCAGTCGACCTGGATATAAGAAAGGATTTGGACATGGCTCGAAACCTTTATCCTCTAGTCAGTCATTCAGTTCCACTACTGAGTATCGACAACAAGCTGATATGATAAAAGAGTTGCAAGCAACTGTTGATTGTCTTCAAGATTCTCTGCAGAAGGAACGTGATGAAACGAAAGAAAAGCTAGAGAAGTTTGAGAAGGAACGTGAAGAAATGAAAGAAAAGCTTGAAAAGTTTGCAGATGAGCAGATGCAACAACTTTTGCAGATGCAACTTCAAATGCAACGTACTCTGCAGGGCACCTGAACTAATGCAGCCATGCCACCTGAGTCTTAGTTAGTATCTATTTACTATCGTTTGATTGTTAATTTATTAATGTATTTTTCTCCTTTATGAATGAACGAATTATTATGTTTTGCATAATACTAGTTTGCTTTTTTAATTTGGAGTCCAATTTACATATCGTTGGTGGCTCATAAAAACTATGTCTGTTGATAGCATGCACGCATTATGTCTTCGTGTTTTGGCATAAATTCCCTAATGTGCCTATGATCTCTGTATTTTTAGGCTTTCGAGCTTCAGAGTATGATAGAAAATACAGGCGGGGAAAGGTTAAAAGCCCAAAAGTTGAAGGTTAACAAGATTCAGTTGGTGAGTGTATTCTGAATATGAAATACACTAGGTACTGCAAATAACAGTTCCACTTATTTATGGTGCACAGGCATGGGGTTGGATGATGATGGTGCTGAGGGGAAGGTTGAGTTGCTGTTGGTGCTTTCTCTGGTCCAGTTTGTTTTTGCAGCTGCTCTCAGGTTTTTCCAGTTTGTATGAAGGGCTTCTCCTGGAGATGATTTTAGGGCTTTAATCCTATTGAAGGATTAAAGCCAACTCTTGTTGGTTTTTTCTTCTTCAGCATCAGGCATCAAGCTCACTGGGCTGACTTCTGAATAGGTACTATAACTATTTTACTTTTAAAATATCATTTTGGCATGTTTATGCAATTGATTGCTGACATTTGTTGTTTCAATTAAGGTCAAAGTGGGCAGGACATATCATAGCTATTGTGTGGTTGTAAAGAACATGCAGAGATGCGTCTATGCAATACCCAATGATGACGAGACCACTAAATTTTGCATTGAGCCTGTCAATAGTTTTTGTAGTAGCTAGAATGAAACTCATACGCATTAGTAACTATGCTCTATGTTGCTTTGAGAGTGTATGCATTTCATACTTATCTAATTTTTCATTTTTATTTTATTATTTGGCATGAGCTCCTAAAAGGACTACTTGGTGCTTCTGCCATTGTAGGACCCGCCACTACCATCAGATCTTAAGGGAGTAACTTTCTGTGCTTTGCTTGGAACTCATTGCAGGTATACTTATATACATAGCCGTTTTTGTTCTCTTTCATGTGCATTTCTTATTGCAAATGTTTTTTTAGAGCATTTATGTAAAGTTTGTTTGCTATCCTCTTGGTCAGAACTTGAATACGCATGTAATGTGCCTAGATTGCCAAACTGTGTGGATGTGTCGTAAAATTTTCAAAATTATGGGTATAACTAATATGTATTTTGGTTTGTTTTAAATGGAGTAATGATAGTTTTTATGAAAATTTGTGAAAAGTCTTAAAAGGCAATCCCACGCAGCTTCCAATCTTCTAGAGATAATAAACCTTGTAGTCCTCCGTATGTTCTGCATGTTGTTCTCTCTTGTTTGTTCCATCTTTCTTTTTGATTCACGTGTTTTCTGGTTTCTCTGGACAAGCACAACAAACCCTCTACGCAAACACCTCCTCACTTCCCCAGATCCCTCTTTTGCTCATGGTGGTTTGATTTGGGCGATGGTGGTTTGATTTGGAAGCCTCAACGCAAAGAGGCTCACACTGAGGCTCTCTTTCTCTTTCTCAGATCCCTTTTTTTATTTCACTTTCAGGCAGCGACTGTTCCGGTTGTTTTCTCAGTCCTCTTTTTATTTCGATTTTTTTCTTTTTTCTTTTGTGATTTCGCTGTTACATCGCTGAAGGCACGGATTTTCAGTTCAATGTTCGATTTTCTTGAAAAGCTTACATTGCTGAAGCTGAAGCAGGATTTTATTGGATGAATTTTCTGTTTGAAACGCCAAAAACAGTAGCTTTCCGGCTGACTTGACATTCTGATGTCTAATCTGGGGTAGTAGCTTTTTTTTTTTCATATGCTTGAACACTCTTTTGCCCTTCTGTTTTGGAATCAAAGCAAAAGATGGGTTGGAGTTTTTCTAACGTTTCTCATTCTTCACTTTGCATGTTCTGTTCTAAAATCAGAAAACACCAACCCATCTTTTGCTTTCACTTCAGAATTTTGTGTTGATATTTTTGTCTCCAGTCAAAGGTATGTTGATTTGGGTTTTGTGTCTTTTGTCTGCAGAACACCATTCACAGTACAAGTAAGTATCTCATTTTTAGTTGTACCATGCAAGTATATCTTTTTTTAGTTGCACCATGCATGTATCTCATTTTTCAGTCTGCAAGAATCGTCCCAATCATGTCTGTAGATAGTCATGGCTGCAAATACAGCCTTTAATTTTTTTCAATTGAGTCCTACTACAACTGTTTGAAAAAAGTGGAAAGAAAAAGTAATGTAGACAATTCAATGTTTGTTAGCACTAAACATTAACCCCAAACATTAGGAATTGAATGTGTAATTAACCATTTAACCCAAAAATTTGAAGTTAAATGTATTCTATGCATGTCCAATTTCATGTCCATTGATGTATCCTATGCATTCAATAGTAAAAAGGTCATAAGAAATGAAGATTGAAACCTCACCTTAATTCACCAATTTCTATCTGAGAACAGTCCATGTAGGTTGAACCGTCTGGTGTTGAAATGGTACTCCAGGTATTCAATGCTGCGGTTGCCTAATGGCAAGAACTTTGCAATTGAAATTATTTGCAATATTCCTTTGGTGGGCCATGGCTAACCTGCACCACATAACAAACAACACTGGCCTCAGTTTTATTCTTCCTCCCCCTTTTTTTTCTTAGAATTAATAGCAGTAATACAACAAAGTTCACAAGTATGCATGCACAAATGTTTGTATTTATGAGAATGTGTCCCATATGCTTCTGATTCTGTACAAAACATTCATGACCAGTAAAGTTATTATTCACCTTTATTCACTTTAGTCCCCATTATTTGAGTCTTATGAGGAGTGAACTATCTATATACTTAATTATGAGAGATATTTTGTCGTCTTTATGTTGCATATCTCATTGATGTTGTGCTATTACCTTTGTTGGTTTATACGCAAAATACATACGATACATTTCAAACTAGAACACACATTACAACAGAAATTGCTTGGAGATATACACATAATTATTAGTATACCATTATGGCGTTAAGTAGACTGATTCAACCGCACAAGGACAATAGAATCAAACGAGAACATAGTAACCATATCACATGATATAATTGTTTAATAGTTATGCATCTCCTTTTTACAGACATAGTAACCTTAATGTTCCGTTTATTTATCTGCAAATCATTTTATTGGAGTCTCTAAATATGCTTGAAGGTATGGTTCTGAAAATGATTAAACATTCTTGTGATATATGTTTGAAGGTGTCTCTAAATATGATTGAAGCTAGATTAAAGAAGAAGGTGGTGTTTGATAAGAGGAATGGAGTTGGGTGAGGGGTATTTTGTTTGAATTCTTGCTGTGAGCTGAAATGTGTTGAGTTCTTTCAGCAGCTGGAGGAGTTTGAGAAGTCCAGCTCTTGTTGTGTGACTGGGACTGGTCTTTAAGGCATTGGACTAGTCTGCTGCTAGTGTCTTGGATGCTGTACTTGAGATGCTGTGCTAATTTGTTGAGCTTGAGCTGTGTGGATCAGTTTTGCTAGAATGGTTGGGTTTGGACTGTGACTGTGGTATCTGTTTGTTGCTGCTGCAATGGATGCTGCCATGATTTGATGCTGGATTGCAAGCATGAATATAAGATAGACAAAAGTGTAATTAGTTTGGATTTAATCCATTGAAGGATTAAGGCCAACTTTTATACTTTTAGAAACTTTGTTTCTTTGCTTCTTGTAAATTCATCAACTTGTGTCTTGGATTATGTAAATTTTGGTTTATATCAATAAATTTTTTTTCCAATATTTTTTTTAAAAAAGAAATGTATGTTGAATGGATGTGAAATGTATTAATTGTGTTAGTTTTTTATTGAACACAGGTATTATTGGTGTACAGGTAAAATTTTTATTGGAATATCAATTTTTATAAATTATTTTAATTTTTTTTGTGACGAAATTAAAATCGCCACAAAAGTATTTATTCAATTATTATTTACATTTTTATTTTTTGTAAAAACTTATTTGCGACGTTTTTTGTACGTCGCTAATTCTTAAAAAAATTATTATTTACTTTTTTTATTTATAAAAAATTATTTGCGACAATTTATTTACGTCGCTAAAAATTAATTAAATCATTATTATTTACATTTTTTATTTTAAAAACATTATTTGCGACGATTTTTATTCGTCGCTAAAAGTAATTTAATTATTTTTTTTACATTTTTATTTATGTTAAAACTTTTTAGCAACGATTTTTTTACGTCGCTAAAAATTAATAAAATTATTTTATTTAATTTTTTACGCTGGTGGAATAGATTTTAGCGACATTTTTATATATTTCAGCGACATTTTTTTTTTCGTTGCAAAATTTTTTTTGGCGATGAAAATAAATGTTCGTCGCAAAATACTTTTTACGACGAGGCTATTGCGACGAACTTGCGATGAAAAAAAATGTCGCTAAAAATAATTTGAGACGATTTTTTTGACTTTAGCGATGAAAAAAATTGTCGCAAAAAACGATTTTTATTGTAGTGTGTGTTGGCTTGTGAATTTGATTACTCTGTCCAGCTATTGAATCCACCGTGTCAATTGAAACAAAGCTATCCTAGCCGTGTATGACTTTCCTCTTGAATCCAACGTATCAAATAAAATCATAATTTGATTAACTCCCACTAAAATTGCATGAAAGACTAGATTAAGGAATACACCAAAAAAAGGGTTTGATTTGCGTCAAACTCGATCACCAAAAAAGGTTTGGTTTGGATCAAACTCGATAATTTTTCATCAATGACTTCCATTTTTCATATTTGGATAAATCTCTCTAATTATTCGTAGTGCTCACAAGTCTTAATTTTACATGGTCAATATGTCACAAAATTAATGTAGAATTAAGGGAGTATTTAGCCTTAGTAAAGTTAGATGATAAATGAGTTTGTTAGATCACCAAACAAATAATTGAATAGATAGCAAAGAAAATGAGAGTTTTTGAGATTTTATCAGAACTTTTTTGAGAGATAATACATAAATGATTTCTTTAATTTCGTTAGTTTTTGCATTTTTTTTGCGCTATAAATAGGGTTTGTATTATTACTACATTTTTTTGCTAACAATAGACATTAGAGCTTTTGATAATTTGGATTTGAATTGAAATATGATGACTCGATCAGATTGTGTATCAATTTCTTTAGAATATTATGTACAATAATCAATCTCTTAGAAATATGGATAACAAGTACATAAAAAAATTTAATTATGAGAGATGAGTATATTTGGATGGTCTTGATTGACATTTTTTTCTGATTTTTTTATATTGCTTTTTTCGCGTAATTATTTTTTGTGAAAAAATAAAATATTATTATTATATTTTACGTTGCTTCCACTGACAAAGAAGTCTGGCTCCGCCCCTGGTTGCTTGATTGCCTTTGAGTTGCCTTGGTTGGGACCAGCTTGTAAGACTGATTGTTAATCAACAAATTAACAAAATCAGTACACTAATGTTCATGGGTAGTTTGAGTTATGGAGGTTAAAAAGGGGTTTTCTGCGACACTCCAAAATCTGGGGGTCCTTTATCAACCATTGATAACTCATCAACCCACGAAAATAAACATGGATGTCGCATAATCCGATGCCACGTCAATTGTATCCCCGTAATCGGAATTATAACCCACACGTATAACTCGTGTTCGTTTAATCATTTAATCCAATAGAGGTCCAATGTGCCTCAATATACTTCATTTAATTTCCGTTTGTATCATTAGAGGGAAGGAAAACCTAGGTTGAAAGCATGACAAACCACCTTTAAAGCGTACCGGTACGCGTAACGGTACGGTTAACTCTCTGAGCAGCAGCGTACTGGTACACTCTGTTGATTTTTGTCTGTTTTAACCATTTTTGATTTCAAACCCATTCCAAACCCTTCCACATTCATCTAATGCATGTTTAACATCATTTGCTATATAAAACTTGATACATGCATGTTCTATTACATAAATTTACATGTCAAAAACCAAGTTTTCATAAATATTTTACAAAAACTCAAAGTAAAGCCACATCTCGGCTTTTCTTCACCCTTAATGGACCGGATGCGAGCCATCCACCGGCGTGTTCCCCACAACTGAAATATTTTCCCATATAGGGTGAGCCACGTTCAATAGAGTATTCCCTACAGGGGCTACTTCCCACCTCGATGCATATGAAGTGTTCGCATGCAACATTTAATAATCCATAATATTTCAAGCAAGAATATGCATTTAATGTTGAAATTTATCATGTCATGCCTTGAAATGAGATAAGGCTCACTCATGCAACTTAACCAGAGCCCTTCCCAGCTCCTCAACACAGTCAAGTGCCAATGTGTTTGAATCCATCATCCATGTTACACATCTAATGACCTTTACAACTCTAGGGTCTTTCTTGGGGTGGGTATTCATGGACTTACACCAAGGGTCACCAACCCATATGGAATTTACGGACTTTCATCGAAGGTTCTGCATACATCTACATACTTTATGGACCGAACCAAGGGAGTGCGTACCCCAACTATCGTGCTTAGCACCTGAGAGATCTTCTAGTCATTTGTTGCTATCCGATCTAATTTTCTTTCATGTAACCATGCGACTCAACGGGATCTTCAATCCACATCTTTCGAGTCCACTCATCATCCACCAAGTGTGGTGTTTGATGTTCCAATGCACTCACACCCTAAACATGCGATGTCTCCGTGCATATGCAATGTAATGAACCATTACAAACAACAATCTTGTCCAACATGCTATGAATGCCATATGGACCCATTTTAACTACATACTTTAACATATGCCATTACAATTTATACCTAATGAGTGTAATTACCACATTTTCACGTGATGATAATATATTAACAACATATATCAACTCTTTAATCTAACCATAATGTCTTCAAGCATGTCTTAACGCATTTCATTTACAAGGGTAAAACATAAACACGTAGAATACCCACATAAACTAATTTCCAAGGAATTACACAAGTAATTACCACACATCAGATCCAAGCTAGAAATTTAGTTTAAACCATTTCTATACCCATTTTCTTATTTTCTTATACCTCTAACCATTCCATATGGACACCCTAGGTTAGAGATAAACCAACGTAGGAGGGAACCTTACCTCTTGAAGCGTAAATCGAAGGCTAGAACTTCAAGAACACCTCCCAAGCCCCAAAAATCTTGACTTCTCCAAATCTTCTCTTTGGATTTCGGTGAAATCATTCGTTATTGGTATGGCTGCGTAGCCCTCATCAAGGTGATCAATTTTAAGTCTTGGCTCGATGGATTCTGACCGACGAAACTCCATGAATCGAAGAAACAAAGATTGAATTTTCTTTTTTCTCCCTCTCTTTCTCTCTAACGTGTGAAGCCAGCAAATGCAAAGATATTTCTGTTGAAATATCTATTATTTAGCCCTATTCAAAATTTTAAAGACTTGGCCTAGGTCGCGTCATACGCCCCTCACTTATTTGCGTCCGTTTTCGCCCCGAAACGATTTATTTCATCCCGGTTTAAGTTCAAATTAATTTTATTTGAACTTTAATTCAATTATACAAAAAATTTATATTTTCTATATTTGGGGACCTTTGTGAGGTCATCTGCCACGCAGTCGCCTCGAAAATTCATCCACTAGGGGTATTCTATGGGTTTTAATGGCTTGCTGCATACACTAAATACAATCGCGATGACTTTATATTTATATTTATATTTTTAGTTTGCTTAGAACTATCAAAGCCTAAGTTGCGGGGTGTGATGAGTGCATAATATTGCATGATTTTATATAAGAAATTACTCAACTTAGCTTTGTTTATTAGTTATATATTTAGTATTAGTTTAGTTCTGTATTCTATAGGGAATTTTGGTGTTTGCAAAAAAATGATGAAAAGATGAGGTTTTACGTTCATTTTGATGCCTTGGAGAAGTTTAGAAGTAAGATGTGATGGAATCAGGAACATTGTAGTTAAAATTCAGAAAAACACTAGTTCTATCATTAGATCTTCTACCGGTTCAACAACTAGTATAATTGATTTCTACTAGTAGTAGTTCATTACTGCCAATAGAAGTAAAATGGAGACTCTTTCTACTAGTTGGTCCAAAATAGAGAATTGTTATGCCAGCAGATGTGAAGAGCTACTAGTTAATGTGAAGCATAATTTTTTGTCGGGACCTGCTTCCTACCGGTTCGTCAATTTTAACTTCAACAAAGTATCCTTCTTCTAGCCGTTGACTTGCTAACATTCAAAGATATTTATTTGAAAAGAATGAGAAAAGACAGGAAAGAGATTTTAACTGGACATATATATTTGGAGATTTTCTAGGAGTAAGAGTTAGACATAAAAGAAAAAAGGATCTCTAAAAAATCAGCTATATATATTTCTCATTCTCTTTCTCTCGCATTTTCCCTATAAATAACGAAGCATTGGAGGATCCAAGGCATCATTTCTTACACATCTTTATCAGCTTGGTTCTTTTCTTGAAGGTGGAACTTCTAGGGCAGATGATGATCAAGTTCATTTTCTTTACTGGTTTTTCTATATTAGTTTTACTTTTCTTGTTTAGTTTAATTACAGAGTGCTTTCAATTTCTTATTCTTTACATTAATTTTCTATTCTTGTTTTAAATACAAGTCTTGAATTTAATTTCATTTTCAGTATTAGTTTTTATCTTCTTTATTTGCTATGTTCTTAATTCTCACTTTTAATTTTTTTTTTCACTATTTTTGAGTTGTTAAATCCAGTACAATCAGTTTTATTCAGTTGTAACAACTTTCCAAAAGCTAAAAAATTGTTTTTTTCTTTTGTCACCTTTTGAATCTGTCATTCGTTTTGCCTGAGGAGACAACCTTGGCAATCGACCGAGTTACTAAACAATATATTCCTGCGCTTGTTAACCATTTTATTATCTACCCACTTTTGAGGTCAAGCTACATCTATGCTCAATAAGATAAGAATATGATAGGTGACTTGATTCTATACCGTGCTTGTTGCATGTTGTCATTGGGTTGGTATTTGTGACAAAAGGGGAAGAATATTTTAGGTACATATGAGAGTAATCGGGGAGATTTGCTCTTAACTAAGCTAGAAATGTTGCATGTGAATATAGAAAGGGAGAGTTTGTAGTTCAAATACTCAAGAGGAGTAAATTTACAAACTTGGCATGAAGTCACATTTTTATTTGTTTATTTGTCACTTGTTATTTTACTTGTGAACACCAACTATGGGGAAGAACTAGATATGATTTGCATTGTTAAATCAATTGGTTTGCAAGCATATGAGGCAAATTAGTTCTAAAAGTTACATATTTACACTTTCATATTGTATACATACTTATGCCTTATATTCTCTTGGTGTTTTCCATATATGTGATTCTGCGATTTTTTTGATTAACATATGATGCGTTTCACGAGGTTGTGGTTTGAGTGGTGATTTGTAGGACTACGATCTTCAAGTTTCATCAAAAGAAATAGATCCTTGTACTAAATAGAGATTTAGGATGTGTGTATGAGTGTTGAGATTAGATTTATAATTCATTTTGTTCAATGGTCTATGGGTTGTAATCTTAATTTCTAACTTGTGTATTTTTTAATGAATTTCAGAATAGGAGATTGTTAGATTACGTTTTGTGATTGGCTAATTTTGTGGATTCCAATTTTAAATCTCAATCAAATTCCATGGTCATCAAGCTTCACAGATCAAGATCCATAAGAGACAAAGGAAGGGAAAGAGATCAAGCTACAATGCTACATTAAGACTACTTCGTTGCACCTTTAAGCTAATGACCTAAATACCTAAGATGATCCTTTGGTTTAATAGACTTTGGAGGATTAGTGTTAAAATGGAATTAGGGATTAATCCTTGTATGAATCCTAGGTATTTTTAAATGGAAAGATTTTCTAAACTGTTTTTGTTTTGAAAACATAGTTTGAGCTATTAGCGAATCCCTCTTGAACAACACCTATTAGTGGTCAAGTGCACAAGTTTTTTGGTTGGTTTTATGCATTAAAAATTGGCAAGGATCGATCTATGCTCACTAGGCTTCGCTAAAGCGATTTCTTTATAACTTAGGGATAAAACCGGCAAATGCTTATTGGATGAGGAGCAAGGACTGCCCTTGAGGCCGTTCAAGCGGTCTCAAAAGTCGCTTGAGCCGTCCCAAGGTCACTCAAGCAGTCTGCTCTTCCTCGGTCAGTGTGGAATTCATTTTTCTTTGGCAAAACCTTCGCCCTCTCACTAATCGAGTGATCGATCATGAATATGAGTTTTATTGCTGACCAAGGTTGCCCTTATTCCAAGCCTATAAATAGGGAGTGCCTTTCCTACACTTAGGTTAAACCTCTAAGGGGTAGAAAAATCAAAACCTTTTTAGAGAGCTTTAACCACAACCCTAGTGCCCTAACCCCAAAGGCTACCATCTTGTGATTCCTATCCAACCTCACCACTTAGAGAAGAAGAACTAGCTTGGGTGAAGTCCAAAACTATTGGAGTGTGCAAACTTAGAGTCTTGGGTTTGAAGCCTTGAACATTGCTCGAGGCCTAAATGAGCCATGGGGAGAGGAGTCAAGTGAAGTTAGCCATAACATCGAAGAGGGACTTTTCATTAAGAGATCTATGAATAAAAGAAGCATCTAGCCAAGTGGATTGGTTGATGTATAAGCCTAAAATACTTGTAGATTGACTTTGGTTTTAGTGGATTAGGCTTTGGTGAACTGAGAGGCTTCCCCATGGTTTTTCCCAAGAAGGGTTTCCGTGTTAACAAATCACTTGTGTTATTTATCTATTTTGCATATACACTTGTGATTTGGTGCTCACATTTGCACTATGCATTTGATGAATTAATTGTTTGAATCTACATGTCACATATAGTTTCTTGATTGGGTTTGGGTTGAATTGTTTGGGATCATCTTGTAAGATTGAGTTTTAATCAACAAATTGATAAAATCAATATACTTTACTTCATGAATGTTTTGGGTTGTGGTGGTTAATATGGGGTTTTCACTTAGATTACCATATCATCGTGAGAAGAGGTAATTGTGGTTGAATTGGGTTAAAATTGGTGTTTGTCTAAACAAAATTTTAATAACCTATTCAGCCCCTTTAGGTCTAGTGTGCGATTCCTTGTATATAATTGAGTGAAAAGATTTTGCATGTGAAGTGTTGTATTTTTCCCACACAATGGCAAAAAGGATCGATCCATTGTGCATGAAAGATAAAAAGCAGAAGTATAGAAATCTTGGGGATCAATCCGTTGAACAAAAGTGTACCGCCCCAAAATCCCCCTTGGACGACATTACTATCTAAAACCATTTCCATCATGAGAGCAACTAAATGAACTTTATAACTAAAAAGAATTTCATTAATCATCCACAATATGTAAAAAATCATCCAAAAGAATATGCCCAACTATGACAATTACATCCCTAAAATCAACTATCATCTTGAAGAAGAATAACGAAAATATTAGACATCACATTGTCTCAAAATGAATTTCCTACTCTAAAACATAAGAGAATATAGCTCTAAATGTCCACCTCGGGATCCATGTTCCCATCTATTGGAGTTTCCTAATGTACCAAGTCATCAACTCCGAGCTCCTCCTTTAGACCATAATCTGAAAAAAATATTGTTTGTGGGGGTGAACACTAAGCTCTGTAGGAAAATCTTCCCAAACTCGAACAAAGTTTCAAAAGCATATAAAGAAGTCGGTCTCTTTTTACAAATATCATATATAGCTTTTGAAGGAAAATAGGGACATTTCAATAGATCTCATGTTTACACAATGGCAATAATTAAATAAAAAAGTCAAATCAATTCCCAAAAATAATAATTCCCACAAGTTACCATTTCCACAATGAACCAATTCCACCATAAACTCCTTTCCACAGTAAACCATAATCAACCATTTGCATAGTAAACAATAGCACACAATGTATCTCAGGTAGGATGTAACATATCTCATGAATAAACAAATCGAGAATATCCTGGCCCACACACACACACCCAAATCCTCGCAAAGATATACAACTTTAGGAAGGGCGTATAACGACGCATCGATAGTGAAGAATCCAACCCAGGAATAACATACTAAACCTCAGCCTCGATGCCCGTGAGCGAATAGTGGTTTGATCCTTGCAAGGCACCAACCCCACTACGAGTGGTAGGAAAAATTCAAACCTGGATGGAGTAAGAAACACATAGATCCACTATACAATACCCGATCAACGGCCACCCATGGTCATTCAAACAACCACGCAAGAGATACATTACCCAAAAATTTCTCATATCACAATTAAATAAAAAATCCCCAAATTATACATCCAAATTTACATTAATTTTTCCAATGAAACAATTTAAGAAAATAAGAAAGAGATCATCAACTATTTAATTTTTAGTATTTAATCTAGCACTAGAGTTTTGAAATCAAGAACAAGTGAACATTAAGAAGAAAAATCCATATTTCTCAAAAACTCGAGTTTTGGGATCAAGAACAAGCATTTTATGGCTATCAAACTATAACCTCATTGAAAACATGATAATATTTGCAAGAGTATCAAGAAATAATGATTTCATAGCATATATATAGGATTGAGAGTCAACCCATACATATATATATGCCCTAGCCTCAATTAACAAGAATAAGAAGAACCCCCTACCTTGTTTCTTAGTTTTTGTGTGAAGAAATAGAAGATTTGATCTTTCACAACTTGAATCATCACTTTAATTTCTTGTTTTCCCCTTCTGTCTTATCTTCCAAGGCTCTATAGTGGTTAGAAGTGATGAAATGGAGTGAAAATTGGAAAAAAACACCGAGAAACAAGTCTATGATGTGAAGTCCCTGGCTTGGTGCGTCCGAACGCATGTTTCTGCGCCCAATTTTCTGTGACAAGCATCCGGACGCGTGGCTATTCCCATCCGGATGCGGGTGACAGAATACCGTCAACTTTTAGATTAGTTTTGACCTATTTTGAAGCCGATTCAATTTTTTTTTATGAAATACACCTTTGTTGCCCTTAAAGTCTAGTTTTTACTATCCAAAAATCAGATCAATTGGAGTTAGGAGTAAAAATTTATGGCTAAAATACTAATGTAGTGTCAAATTCCTCCCTATTCGAATTCTTCCTAAAATGTGTTTAAACTCTGGGATACTTCCTAACTTCTAATACACCCTATATTACCACTCCCAAGATTTCTTAATCTTCCGAATTCAATGGAAATCTTATTTTGACCTTAAAATATTTAGAAACTTACCTAACAACCTCTCCCAAGTTTAAACGCCTTCGAAACTTAAACTTCACACTCAATTTGCTTCCCTAGTATTTATTCCTACTGTTACAATCTATATGGTTCATTCTTAGGTAATTAAATATATACTAATTACCATACAATTACATTACTATATTAATATAATCATGTGGGGGTTTACAATCTACCTCTTAAAGAAAGTTTTGTCTTCAAAACTTACCTTAAGTAAAGAACAAATGAGGGTACTTCTCTCACATCTCCAACTCTGGTTCCCAAGTAGCTTCCTCCACTCCATGATGCTACTACAAGACTTTCACCATTTGGATGACTTTATTGCAAAACACCTTCTCCTTGGTATCGAGAATCTCCACTGGTTGTTCTTCTTATGTTGCTCCATCTTGAATTTCAGTATCCTCCAAATCCACGATATTGTTAAATTTTCTTTATAGTCTCCCGAACAATTTCTGGCCCAAACAAGTTACTCTCTCCAGCTTCCAACCAACAAGTCGGGGACCTACTTGGTCTTCCATACAATGCCTCATAAGGTGCCATGCGGATGCTAGATTGAAAACTATTGTTATATGCAAATTCCACCTACGACAAATGATCACTTTAACTTCCTTAAAGTCCAACACATAAGCACGTAACATGTCCTGCAAAATCTGTATCACCCTCTTAGATTGGCCATCCGTTTGATGATGAAAGATGGTGCTAAAGTGTACTCTTCATTGTAGACTTTGCCAAAATTGCGCCCCAAAACGAGAATCACGATCCAACACAATAAAGAGTAGAACTCTATGTAATCTAACAATCTCATGGATATAAAACTTGCTCAAGGTCTCTAAAGTGTCAGTGGTGAGTTTATCTACAATAACCCATACAACATTATGCCCTCGTGATGTCCGTGGTAAACCAAATACGAAGTCCATGGTGATTTGATCCTACTTCCACTCTGTGATAGGCAAGAACTGTAGTAATCCTCTGGCTTTTGATGCTCCACCTTCACCTGTTGACACACTGCACATGGTGGTATGAACCTTGTCACATCCTTCTTCGTTTCCTTCCACCATTATGGATGCTTCATGTCTCTATACATTTTTATGCTACCAGGGTGGATAGAAAACTTAGAGTGATGACACTCTCCAAGTATGTCCTCCTTTAGGGACGAATCATTGGGTACACATAGCTTTTGCCTATATCTCAGTTCTCCATTCCTCGTAGACCAACCTTATACTACTTCCCCATTTTTCAATTTAGCTCGAATCGATTCTAAGTAAGGATCCAAGCATTGTAATTCCACAACCTTACGTTGGAGGGTAGGTTGAACCACAAGGTTAAACAAACATGGTTGGGATTCATCTCCTCTAACCCATAGATCATAGTCTCCTTGGGCATCAATCATATTCGATTTACTTGCTAGAAGATTGAGTTCACCCCGAGACTTTCTGCTAAGTGCATCTGCTACTACATTAGCCTTCCCTGGATGGTAGTTAAGTACAAAATCGTAATCTTCCAGATATTCAATCCACCTTCTTTGCAGAAGATTCAAGTCTTTCCGTGTGAATATATACTTGAGGCTCTTATAATCAGAAAATACTTGAAATTTTTCTCTGTACAAATAACACCTCTACAACTAAAGAGCAAAAACTATATCATCAAGCTCCAAATCGTGGGTGGGATATTTTTGCTCATGATTTTTTAGTTGTCTCGAGCCATACACAATTACCTTACCTCCTTGCATTAGCACAAATCCCAATCCTCGTAACGAAGCATCCATGTAAACATCGTATCCCTCCCCATTGCTTGAAATAATGAGGATAGAAGTTGTTGTCAACTTCTCTTTCAAGGTGCAAAAGGCTAGTTCACACTCTTGGGTCCACACGAATCTTTCCCCCCTTCTTCGTAAGGTGGGTCATTGGCATTGCTAGCTTTGAGAACCTTTCCACAAACCTCCAATAGTAGCCTGCTAAGCCCAAGAAACTACATACTTTGGTCACATTTTTCAATGGTTCCCATTTCATCACTACTTCAATCTTTGCAGGGTCAACAACTACACCTTGTTCTGATACAACATGGCCAAGGAATTTCACTTCCTTCATCTAGAACTTGCATTTACTCATCTTAGCATATAACTTTTGCTCTCTCAAAGTTTGAAGCACTATTGAAAGATGGCGTTCATGTTCCCCTTGTGTCCGTGAATAGATTAATATGTCATCAATGAACACAATAACAAACTGATCTAGATACGATCGAAATACCCTGTGCATCAAATCCATAAAGGCTATAGGAGCATTAGTCAGTCCGAATGACATTACCGTATATTCAAAATGACCATACCGGGTACGAAAAGATGTCTTAGGAATATCCTCCTTCTTGATCCGTAATTGATGGTACTCTGTACGAAGATCAATCTTAGAGTAATACTTAGAACCCCTTAGCTGATCAAATAAATCATCAATTCGTGTCAATGGGTATTTATTCTTCACTGTCACTCGATTCAAACTTCGGTAGTCTGTGCATAACCAAAGTGTTTCATCATTCTTCTTCACAAAGAGAATTGGAGCACCCCAAGGTGAAGTGCTTAAACAGATAAACCCAATAGTTAAGAGATGGTCCAACTATTTCCTTAGCTTCTTTAACTCCAAAGGTGCCTTCTGATAGAGAGCAATGGATATGGGTTCGGTTCTCAGATAGAGATCAATCTTAAACTCAATCTCTCTCTATGGGGGTAACCTAGGTAGTTCATCTGGGAAGACATTTGAAAAATCTGATACTGTCCACATCACGTCCGTATGGACTTTATTCGGATCATCTCCCATTAAGCTGGCCAAGAAACTCAAATTGATCCCCACCTTAGCTTTCAAGAATCTACTTCTCGTAGTAGAAAATAGATGAGAAGAATTTTGATCATTAATGAAGCTAGAAACTACTCCTCCCGGTAATTGAAATGAAATTCGCTTGCGAAAACAATCCATTACTGCATGAAAAGTGGACTACAAGTTCATCCCAAATATTATGTCATACCACTTCATGTCTAATGCCACCAAATCTACAATCTATTCTTTCTCCCCATTTCGAAGCACACAACCTCTACACACCCTCCTAGTATCCAACCTTTCTCCTATAGGTAGGTCAATACTCAAGGCATGTTCTACTTCTCAAATTTTAATCCCAAATTAAGAGCATATGTTGTGCATATGAATGAATGAGTCGCCTCGGGATCAAATAAAATTCGGGCTCAAGAATTATAAAGAAGAATGATACCTTCCACAACTGCATTGGGTCAAAGCAAACACTATTCCTTGATTGGCACTGCTTGGGTCTAGAGCTCCTAACGGTCACTACTATAGTGGTGGCTTGTTTGCATTTACTTGTCCTGCTGCTTGATTGGTCTTTGTTGAAAATTATGGGCTGTTATTTTTGAAGTGCTCAAAACCTCTACATGCAAAGCATTAACGTCGATTAGTGCGTGCTCTATTCTGAGTAACCCCATCTCCTTGAACTTTCTAAAGTCTCTGTCCAACCACCTGGTCTGGGCAACGGTATGGTGCCGCCCTCTGCACTCTATTGCTGCTAGCACCCATCCGAATTAGACCTCCCCTCGTGAAGTTCTGCCATCGTTGGTTGTCTTCCATGTGTCTCTCCACTAGTGTAACTCTGTCAATGAGACCCCCATAGTCTTGGATCTTATGTGCCACAAGCTTCTCCCTGATAGCAGGCCTCAAACTTTACTCAAATTGTTTGGATCTCCTAACCTCGGTAGATATTAACTCTATCGCATAACGGGATAGCTCATCAATCTTCCTCTCGTACTCTGTCAATGTCATGCTACCTTGTCGTAGAGTAAGAAAATCTACACTTATCCTGTCCCTGACCGATTCTAGAAAGTACTTGTCTTGGGAGATTTGATCAAACTCCTCCCAGGTAAAAGCGTCAGTGTTCCTCCTTCTTTTCACCTAGTCCCACCAATGGTCTGCCTCCCCTCTAACAGGTATGTAGCCAAGCCAATCTGTAAATCCTCGACAACTCCCATGCCATCACATATCTTCCTCACCCGGTAAATCCATTTATCTGCATCCAAGGGGTGAGATTTTTCTTGGAAAGTAGGTGGGTGTTGCTTAAAAAATTCTTAAAGAACTGTCATCCTTTGATTTTCTTTCCCGTTGCCTAGTTCTAGAGCTAAGGGATGAACATGCCCAACTATGACAATTTTGTTGTTTCTATTTTGGTGTTGCGCTAGAGTGGTTAGCTCTCTTAAGCACTGATAAATGTCATTCATAGCATCAGGAGGTGGTGGGTTTGCTTGGCCACCATGTTCCCGTCTACCGTCTATCTTGCACATTAATTCACAATTTAGTTTCTTTGATGTACAAGATATCCTAACCATCACTTTAATCTAAAGCATAAGGCTTGTCTAAAATTTAAATCAATAGTATCATTCACTCTAATCCTACATCTCTAGTGGTAATTCATAGCCTATAGCCCCCATGTAAGACCTAATTTCTAGGCTCTAATACCGAACCTGTAACGACCCAAAATCCCCCTTGGACGACATTACAATCTAAAACCATTCCTATAATGAGTGCAACTAAATAAACTTCATAACTAAAGAGAATTTTATTCATCATTCACAATATATAAAACATCGTCCGAAAGAATATGCCCAACTATGACAATTACATCCCAAAAATCAACTATCACCTTGCAGCGGAATAACGTAAATATTAGACTTCACATTGTTTTAAAATGAATTATCTAGTCTAGAACATAAGGGAATATAGCTCTAAACGTCCACCTCGGGATCCACGTTCCCTTCTATTGGAGCTTCTTAATGTACTTTCTCATCAACTCCGAGCTCCTCCTCTAGACCATAATCTTGAAAAAATATTGTTTGTAGGGGTGAACACTAAGCTCTGTTGGAAAATCCTCCCAAACTCGAATAAGGTTACAAAAGCATATAAAACAGTCGGTCTCTTTTTACAAATATCATATATAGCTTTTGAAGGAAAACAGGGACATTTTAATAGATCTCAAGTTTACACAATAACAATAATTAAATAAAAAAATAAAATCAATTCCCAAAAATAGTAATTCCCACAAGTTACCATTTCCACAATAACCATTTTCACAATGAACCAATTCCACCATAAACTCCTTTTCACAGTAAACCATAATCAACCATTTTCATAATAAACCCACAATGTATCTCAGGTAGGATGTAAGATATCACATGAATAAATATATCGAGAATATCCTGGCCCCCACACACACACCCAAATCCTAGCAAGGATATACAACTTTAAGAAGGGCGTATACCAACACATCGGCAGTGATGAATCCAACCCAAAAATAGTATACTAACCCTCAATCTCGATACCCATGTGCGAATAAGCGAATAATAGTTAGGTCCTCACAAGGCACCAACTCCACTATGACTAGTTGAAAAAATTTAAACCCGCACAGAGTAAGAAACGCATCTTTCTACTCTACGATACCCTGTCAACGGTCACCCATGGTCATCCAAACAACCACACAAGAGATACAATACCCAACAATTTCTCATATCACAGTTAAATAAAAAATCCCCAAATTTATAATCCAAATCTACATTAATTTTTTCAATGAAAAAATTTAAGAAAATAAGCAAGAGATCATCAACTATATAATTTTTAGTATTTAATCAAGTACTAAAGTTTTGAAATCAAGAACAAGTGAACATTAAGAAGAAAAATCTATATTTCTTAAAAACTCGGGTTTTGGGATCAAGAACAAGCATTTTATGGCTATCAAACCATAACCTCATTCAAAACATGGTAATATTTGTAAGAGTATCAAGAAATAATGATTTATAGCATATATATAGGATTAAGAGTCAAAACCTACATATATATATGCTCTAGCCTCAATGAGCTAGAATAGGAAGAAACTCCTACCTTGTTTCTTAGTTTTTGTGTGAAGAAATAGATGATTTGATATTTCACTAGTTGAATCAACACTTTAATTTCCTGTTTTCCCCTTCTTTCTTATCTTCCAGGGCTCTCTTGTGGTTAGAAGTGATGAAATGGGGTGAAAATTGGAAAAAACACCCAAAAACAATTCTGGGACGTGAAGCCCCTAGCTAGGTGCATACAAACGTGTGTTTCTGAGCCCAATTTTCGGTGACATGCGTCCAGATGCGTGTCTATTCCTGTCCAAACGCAGGTGACAGATTACCCTCAACTTCCATATCAATTTTGACCTATTTAGAAGCCAATTCAAAAAATGTTTTGTGAAATACACTTTTGTAGTCCTTGAAATCTAGTTTCTACTGTCCAAAAATCAGATCAATTGGATTTACGACTAAAAATTTATGGCTAAAATACTAAGGTAGTATCAAATTCCTCCCTATCCTAATTCTTTGAAAAATGTGTTTAAACTCCGGGATACTTCCTAACTTCTAATACACCCTATATTACCTCTCTCCAGGTTTCTAGATCTTTCAGATTTAATGAAAATCTTATTTTGACCTAAAAATATTTAGAAACTTACCTAAAAACCTCCCCCAAGTTTATACGCCTTCAAAACTTAAACTTTACACTCAATTTGCCTCCCTAATATCTATTCATACTGTTACAATCTATATTGTTCATTCTTAGGTCATTACATATATACTAATTATGACACAATTACTTTAGTTTATTAATATAAACATGTGGGGGTTTACAAAAAGAATTGATCCATTTGTGTGAAGTCCAGAAAAGACAGGCAAGGAAGTAGTAGGGATCGATCCAAAATTTATTGGATTCGATCCCTTGTTCAAGAAAGGAACAAAGATTCAATTGGGATCGATCCCATTGCAATAAGGATCGATCACTTGGGCTTGTTGGATGTTTGAGAGAAACTAACATTTCAAAGGGACCGATCCTTATTTATTTGGGATCGATCCAGATGCTTCTAAGATTATGAATTTTAGTCCGTTTCTACAATTTGGATCGAGCCCAATGTTATCGGGATTGATCCAAATGGCAAAATTTAGTCTAGATTCAAAGTCTTTTTTTACTTTTACTTTGTATTGTTACCCTAGTATAAATACATCATCTCTTTTTGAGAGGAAGGGGTCTTTTAGCAGCTTTTACAATGTTTTTCTTATTTTTTTCCCTCACAATTCTTGGGAGATTTGACCATGATGTGTAAGTAGTTTTCTTTATACACTTTATTTAGGGTAATGGATATTATAATGTTTGTTATAATATTTATGTTTATGCAATTATATTATGATTTTAATCCTACATCTTTCTTTTATCCAATTGATTGAATTTTTTAGTAAAGTTTGATACTTTGTACAATTGTTTGATTATTTATTGATAAGATTGAGTTCTGGGTATATACAATGCCAATAATTCCTTGTAAGTATTAAAAGTAGATATTTGAATCTTATTTTTGACCAATCAAATCTGTTATGTGTTCAAAGAAATATTTTTTGGTTAACTACACTGACATTAAAATTTGATTGAGTTATATATGATTGCATAAATATAATAACTGATAAATTTGCACAAATTCGTATCCCTAAAGTAAAAATTTATTTTTCAATAACTATTATTTTAAAATTAAATTTTACAATTGCTTTTAAATAATTCAAATTTTCAATATAATCTGTTCTTCCTTTAATATATTGTTTAAGTTATCCATTCCCTAGGGATCGACCTTAGGCTTCAGAGATTATTGTTATAACTTCATCACTTGCACTTGGGTGTACCTTCGGGATTAAAGCATCACCCATAGCTCACATAACCTTAAGCTAAGTATCTTACACTCCAAGAAGTCTGGTGATCTACCATTTACCCATCTTTTTCTTTCCTTTATCCTTCCTCTCTTTCTCCTTCTCTTTTTATCTCTTTTACTTCTCTTTCTTCTACTTTTTCTTCTCTTATTACTCTTGTTGAATAAGAGTTCTCACCACCCTATTGGTCTATCCAATCTCAGTACCAAGAACTAATCCCATCTTTGCCCTTGTCTTCTGATGCATGGTTAAAAATAACATTTTACTAAGCTCTTACAAGACTAATTAAGCTTTGATGGAGTTTAAATGATAAAATTTTAGGGAGAAAAGTTGTACAAGGGCCTAAAGTCAATAACATCAAACTTTCAAGCAATACACACGTGTTGTAGGAGAGATTTGGAGAAAGAGGAAGCAAAACATCCATGTTCGAACGCCAATCAACACTCAAACGCCAAATTGAAACAATTGAGTACCACGTTCAAACTCCAATAGCATTTGAATGCTCATCAAAGAAGACATACTTCCACGCTCGAACGTAAATCCCAGACAGGCTGCAGAAAGATTACATTCACTTGATCTTTCAGCACCTAGAACTATTCTTTTACTCTCCTTTTACCCCTCCTCCTTGTCTATTTCTTGATGGTGTTCCCTCTAATCACTGAACATTAACTCAGACCAAGTATATATGGCTTATGTGTGTAGGTGAGTGTCACTCTCCCTCGGATTTGATGCTAGAAATGGGAAAAATGTGTGTGTGGATGAAAATGTGTGTGTGCAAAAGTGCTCCCCAAGCGTAGAGATTCTTTTGATGTTGTGTTTTACTTGGAATGGAGTATTCTAAGGTCGTATCCTCAGGAAGGTTGAATTGTGTGAAGGTGATTTTGTGAAAAATAAAAAGTGTAAAATCTTATGAGTTTGTGTTTTTGGTGAGTGAAGATAGGTTGTAGAAATGCAATAAAAATGAGGTCGGCTAATCCAAAGAGGTCATTCTAATGGGGATGCCAAATCAACTCAATTTATTCAATCAATGGTGCCTAGGTGCTTGTTTGATTCGTAGGAAGTGAGGGACCAATGTGGAATGTACGCTCAAGTATATTTTGTGATAAGTCTATGATGTATCAAGAGCTCACAACCACATCTGTACTCAACCTAGTCAAACCAAACACTTTACACTATGAGGTAGAATGGAGAAGAGTTGATTCAACATACCCAAGAGAAAGTTCCCCTTGGGTTAGTGATTAGCACACAACTTTGTATATTTTAAGATGCTAATCAACTTAATTCACTCGCTTTTGAGCCGTAAATAATATAAGTTATGATGATTGAAGTCTTAACGTCAATTTGATGTGTTTGCAGTTGAATGGAGATAAATATGGCTTTGAAAGACCCTTCCATACCACTTGGAATGAAAGGAGTTCAAAAGATAGTTTGAAGGTAGCTCGGGAGCAAAGAAATCAAGAAATTCAGATAAGGAAGCAGAACAGTACCGGTACCCAAAACCTATTGGAATCGGGGTACCGGTACTCGGTACCGGTACCACATTCCTGGCGTGCCCAAATTCTGCAGATCTGCTCAACTATCTTGAGGGCCCCACCATTACGACTCCACCACTTTTCTGACACACCCAGAATACTGATCAACGTGCCCTCTCCATCCTCTGAACCCTGGAGCTACAGCATTTAATGAGGAGTGAGAAATAAGGGTGCAAAACAGCCCCTGACATGGGCCTGGCCCTAGCTGCCTCCCTGACCCCTATTGTTGACTGTCACCTCTAGAGGGTCAGCCATGCTCCCTTGCACGTTTTCTGGAAGGGGGTAGCTTACTTCTCCAGGGAGAAGAGTGGGAGAGAGAGTTAGGGAGAGAGTTGGCTACCTAAGCTTAGGAGTAGTTTTAGTTTAGCTCCAAGGAGGAAGAAGATGAATAGTGATATTTTTGTATTTTTTTCTCCATTCAAGTTGTACAAAGCTTGTTAATCTCTTGTAAGGATCTTCTAAGTTTAATTTATTGTCTTTAATCTCATTCCTTTCAAGTTATTGCAAGTTTAGTTCCATGTTCTAGCTTTCACCATTTATGTTTTCAAGTTTTCTTCAATTCTTAGTTTAAAATGGGTATTGTTGATTTCTCCTCTTAGTTTAAGATTTCTTGCATTTAGTTAAGTTTTAATCTCCATTTTATCCTTGTCTCTTTACATTATGAATGTCTTGCTTTTAATATGAGTAGTTAAGATTTAAGTTGGTTAATCCAAGGGAAGACCTCCTCTTGGGGATTCCATTCCAACTCTTCTTCATTCCTCCCTTTTGAGTCATATGGTTTGGTTTGACGGGGTTGAGAGTGGATGAGTTGGTGAGCCTTTGATATCCCGTAGGCCTAGTCACGGGTTATGCTTAGATACTCACCAATCTCGTCCCTAGCTTCCCCCGAATCAATCGTTCATTCATGCTCAATCGTAGGAAGGCTTTGAGTTGATTTGGTATTCCCATTGGAATGAACCCTTTGGATTAGCCAACACTTGTTTTCTTGCATTTTCATTTACAAACACAACTCCAAAACATAAACAAAAGATTTTACATTTTCTTTACCTTTTTGCAAAATCACTTTCACAAAACTCTCTTTCCTTCCCTGAGGAGATGACCTTGGAATACTTTCCAAGTAAAACACCGACAACAAAAGACTCCTTGCGATTAGGGAGCACTTTTGTGCACATTCCACTTTTCATTTCACACATATTTTGTTCATCCATTTTCCACCATTCACATTCCGTTGTTTCCTATCTCTTGTATCATCTCGAGGGAGAGTGACACTCCCTTCATACATAAGCCATACACATTTGAGGGTGGTGTTGAGAGGTAAGGAATAACAACCGTTATCATTCAATCAGTTAGCCAACAAAAAAGCTTAGCTATTCATGGTTGAAAGCATCCATAATGTAAATAGACATTTAGATGAAATTCCATTGAAAATGAGATTATAATGAAGCTTCGAACATATATTAATGCTAGGAAGAAGTAAACTACAAAGGGAAATTCATTTCTCACCAAAATGGAAAAGTAGTAGAGAAACCCAGCAAAAATAATGAAGTGCAAGAACATTTGATTAAACTTTATTACACTTGAATTAAAAGAGATTAAAATGCAAGAAATGAAGATTACAAGTGAAATATAACTTACTACAAAGGAAATGGGTGAAGAAAATGCAAAAGTCTAAGCCTTTTCTCTCTTAAACTATATCTTCTACCTTGGAGCATCTCTCTCTACAAGTGTTGAACTATCTATGTAATGTGTAAAGTCTAAGGTCATTTTTCGTCCATGGAGCTCTATGGCCTGTGTGCTAATTGAATTCCATGATTGGGAGAGTTTGGAAACCGATACAATTATGTTTTGGGCATGTAATATGATGCTCGATCCGAAGTGTGTACACCCAAGTACAGGCGGTCAAGTGGTAGTAATAATACCACATGAAACAGTGTCCCTTTTTGTTTTGTGTTTCCTACAAATACGCCCCTATTTAATGTAAAGGCAGGAATAGTGGAATTACTATCTCAATTTCATGGACTTGAATTAGAAAATCAATATTTGCATATGAAAGATTTTGATGAGGTATGTGGAACATTCCAAGATAATTTTGAACTAGCCAAGTTGAAACTTTTTCCATTCTCTTTAAAGGACAAAGCTAAACAATGGTTAAATTCTTTGAAAACCCATTCAATACCAAATAGGATTACAGAATGAGTTTTTCAGAAAAAAATTTCTTCTATAATGTACCAATGCTGTGAAACCCGGAGAATTTTGAACTTTTTGGAATAAGGGTAAAATCGTAATTTGTCACTATGATGAGGTTTACAATACTCATGTTCTAGACCTCGGATGAGGAAACGGAGTGCGCCATTGGATTTGCAACGCGAAATCTAGTAACCACCAGAAAATTTGTCGAATTCCGAGAGAGTTGGGTTTTTGCACGTAGATCGAGACGACTGCGTGGCGATTGACCTTTTAAAGGTCCCCAAAAATAAATTTTTGAAATTTTCTTTAAAATTAAGTTAAAGTGCCAATAAAATTAATTTGGATTTAATCCGAGGCTTAATGAATCGCTTTTGGACGAAAAACGAACCCGAAAATCGGTAATATGCGGTGCAACGAGGACCGCACATTTAAAAATATAAATAGGGGTCAAAATATCTGAAAATCAGATATCTCAACCCACTTGAGCCTTGTTCAGCCGCCCAAATAGAGAGAGAGAGAGAAGAGAAAGAAGACAAGAGTTCTTCAAGCTTTCTCCTTTGATTTCTCCACTTCCCGTCGCTCGGATTCCGTCGAGCAAGAAGGGAGAGTTGATCTACGCAACGAGGGCTACGCGTGGGTACCAAAAACAAGAAATTTCACCGAAGGTTCAAAGGTGAAGTTTTGGAAAAAAATCAAGTCTTGTGGGTATTTTTCTTGAACACAAATTGAAAGGAAGAAGGGGAGGTTCTGCTGTCAATTCTGGACAGTAGGTGAGTTTCTTCTTCATTCTCATGAGCTCTGGTTATTTATTAATTCTGAAAGTTTTAGGTTATGATATAGACTGAATAAGGAATCTTTTGGTTTTGGTTTCAAGTAAAATGGAGATAAATACGATTTTTGGTGATTTTTCAAAGTTAGCTCCAGCCTGTAGAAACTGTTCTGGAAATTTCGGAGAGTCTGTGAGTTCGTAATTGGTTTTATGAGTTAGACTTCGTTTATGAATCTGAAAATTTGAGGGTTTAAAATAGATTCATAAAGGGTTATTTTGGCTTTGGTTTCATGCCAAAAAGATGAAAACTCAATTTTTGGCGAATTTCTAAAAATGACTATGACCTGCTGGAAACCAGAAATTCTGTAACTTACACTTGGTTTAGGAGTTACTTGGGACAGGTAATTAGTGTTCAAAAATAGTGATTTTTGGTGAAAGATAACTCCTGTGAGTCTATGCTCAGCTTGCACATATTTTGTTGGAATTGGATTTCTATAACTAGAGTTATAGTTGTTTTAACTCATGAGGGTTACCTGCAGAATGTTCAAAGATGCTAAGCACCTATGCTTAGTTGGAAAAGAACTCTTCATGTGGCATTAAAACTAAATAAGAGAGGGAGTGTTCTTGAGGATTTCTACACTTATATTACACTCTATTAAGGTAGGGTTTCTCCTACTTGGTTTATTTCTTGCTTTAGGTGTATTATGGAATGGGTAAGGAATTTGGCCTAGACCAAATTCTAGTTTAAGATATTATTTCAATGAAATTGTGATAACATGTTTATGTGTATAGAGATGATCAAAGTATGCTCTATGTTGTCAATTTATGACTTCAAATATGTTGACATGATTAAGGTGTTTTAGTTGTTGTATGCATTTAATATGATGACCATGGAATTATATATATTGAACATATAGACATATTGCTCATTTGACATCATTGCATTTGGAGCATGAACATAGCATCACATTCATTGGCATTGAGCATGAGTGTGTATGTGTGGAATTTGGGTAAATCAACACCTAGCTTGGTGTTTGATTGTGTGTAGACTCGGGAAAAAGGGGATCAACGATCCTTTTTGGAGTTGCACGTTGCATTGCATAAGGAAAACTTGTGTTGGGTAAAGCAAGAA
>CM042202.1:174820-208661 GCA_023539305.1 Ilex asprella | reverse complement strand
ATGTGCGTCTCTAGTATTTATCCTAGTATTAAAAATCTATATGGTTTATCCTTCCCTTATTATACATATCCACACATTCACAACAATATTTTATTATGGATATATCTATACAAATATAGAAAAAGAAGATACGGGGTGTTACATATATATAAAAGAAGAGTCAGCATGCCAAAAAGATAATGATCCAACAAGGTTCCACCATCTGGACGGTGGCCCTTGGCGCAAAGTGAATTTACTTTTTGTATTCAAAGTATTAATTTTATTTTAAAGTTATTTGTCTTTGTGACTGGCAAACGTTAAAGAACCGGATAGTGAGTCAATAATTTTTTTTATAGTGGATGACAAAACTGATAGATAGATTTTGCTAGGATTGAAAACCATCGTCATTCAACTCAATCAGCGTATGGATGAATATGAACGGAATCAAGCTAAGCTTTTGAAGTTATTTAGAGATCGTTTTGGAGGAGGACCTTCTACTTCTTAAATACTGGAGATTCTACACAAAAACTTTATTATCTTTCACTCAGCTTTTAATTGTGCACTTTTATTTTATGCATTTAAACTTTAATTTATCTCTTGCATGTGTTTGTTTTAGACTTGTTTGTTTTGAACTTATGTATATGTTGAACTTGTTTGTTTGAACTAATGTGTGTTTAAATTTGTTTTTGTTACTTATGGAACTAATATTTTTAAGTTAGGAAGACTATTTCATATAATTCGCGGTTAAATTAAGTTAATATTTTAATGCCTTGAAAGAATAATCTTAATCTAATCACATGGGATTTTCATATTATAGTTGTGTATTATCTTAATATTTTTGTGCTAAACTTATTCTGATGAGCACAAAATAGAATTCTTTATTTTAGAAACCTTGTGAAATATTACACTCTTTGCATATGTAGTGGAGATGTAAAACCTAGTGCAGATTTTGAACCAATCTTTCTTGGAGAGATATTCTACACCTACTCAAATTCAAATCTTCGATTCAGCCGTAAACTTTCGTGAATAATGTCATTAGCTTTGTTTTGTTTAACACTTATTGAATTGTATTGTTTGATTATCCTTAACTTTCATTTAGAAAGAGTACAAATACATGATTTCTAGAAAATGATCTTAGGCCATGTTTGATTAATCTTGAGCTTTAACCATTTCTTTTACAAAATTATATCCTTATAGCCGTGATTGAGCCTATAAAAGTATAAATTCTTTTCTTAAAACTTCAAAAATACATGAGCCATACTAGACTATATAATAAACCTACATTTGCTACATAATTTTCTAGCACCCTCTTTTCTATCATCTGGTGATGAGCACAAAATATTGCAAATTTAATGGCCTCATTACAAGCATTTTAACTCAACTTTGCATTTAAGTACTTAGAGTTAGCCAAATTTATGAATAATGCAGAAATTTCAATGTTATAGGTAATTATAGCATAAATCATGTATTTTGGAACTTTACAATGATGTATGGATGTGTGGTGAAGACATGGACACATTACATGAGGATTTGGAGGCTTAAAAGTGAAAGAAATCAATGAGGTATTGGTGCTTGGTAACATAGACACTAGCACCCGCACCATTTGGTAGAAGTACTTCGGATTTCCTTTTTTTTTTTGACGATGATCCACTTTGAATCTGAAAAAGTGAAAACAATGAAAGTTGTGTATATGGATGTCCTCTATATTGTGTCAAAAGTTCAGCTCAATTGGAGGGTTGAATAAAAAATTAGGGCATTTCTACAAAAATTGGTCCAAAGCTGGCACCTTCCAGGAAGATCTACTGGTAGGTTTTGGCTACTAGTAGGTTGTGCCTAGAATGCCTAGAACTCCTACAAATTATGCTCCACTTGTTTGGGGGTCCCACCTATGATTCTCCCACTTATCCCTTGACATATTTTACATATATACATGTTTCCTACACCCCAAAGTCAGTAAAGGAAGGTGAAGGATAGGAAAGGAGGAGAGAGAAAGAGATGGGCATGGTGGATTAAAAGGATGGCTTGTCCTTGATTGTGTAAGTGTCAGCCCCTTCCCCATGCTTGGAAGTCATCTCACACACCTAGGGGTCCCTCCATGGACAAAAATGCAAGGCTCACAACCATATATTCAGCATTCCACAAGCATTTCAAAGGGTGGCTACCTAACCTTAGGATTAGTTTTAGAAAAGCAAGGAAGAAGATGATGAATGTTAGAAATAGAAAGCTTATGTCTTTGCATTTTGTTCACCCATTTTGTTGCAGTAAGTTGTAGTTCTCTTGTAATCTTTATTTCTTGCATTGTAATCTGTTTTAATTCTAGTATAATCAAGTTTAATTCAAATGTTATTGCACTTTTTTTTCTGTTGGGTATTCCTTTTAAGCTTTAGTTATGTTTATGAAATGAACTTCTCTTTGTAGTTTACCATTTCCGAGTATTAATACAAGTTCTGAGTTTCATTTTCATCTCATTTTCATTTCCATTTCATCTAACATGTCTCTTTATATTAAGCATTTCTTTCTTTCTTTCATAAGTAATTTTTAGTTGGCTAATTCAAGGAAGACCTCCTCTTGGGTTTTTCATTTCAACTCATTTTCTTTTCTCCTCTCGGTGTACGATGGTTCGGTTTGAGTGGGTTGAGAGTGGATGTGGTCGTGAGTCTTTGATATCCATCTCATTCCTAGCTTCCCATGAATCAATCGTTCATCTAAGTACCATTGGAGGAAAGTTTCGAGTTGAGTTGAGATTCCCATTGGAATGAACTCTTGAGATTAACCAACACTTGTTTTCTTTTTAGCAAAAACACAAATCACCAACTTTAAAATTCAAAAGACTTTACATTTTCCATTTTTACAAAATCACCTTCACACAATTCCCTTCCTTCCCTGAAGAGACGACCTTGGAATACTTTCCAAGTAAAACACGACACACAAAAGTCTTTTTGCGCTTGGGAAGCATTTTTGTTCATCCGTATTCCACATTTCCATCATTTCATTTCACACAATCCGTTGCCCCATTTCCCACATCATTTTGAGGGAGAGTGACACTCCCCCCATCACATATAAGCTATATACACATTTGAGAGTGATGTGCGGAGATTAGGGACATACAATGAAAACTATCAAGTATTTTTGGTGCCGTTTCCGGGGAAGGTTAAACGTCGGGTTTGAAGGTGATTTTGGATGACATAGGTAAGTCTCGTAAAACAAAAAATAGGTAAGTCTCGTAATTTTTATCACTAGGCAAGGTATGTCGTCTTTTTTGTAAATAGTTTGTGTGTTGTATTATGTTTCCTAATTTTTATGAAAATGTATCAAATGCCCTCATTTTTTGAAAATGTGTGTGAGATTTGTGATGAGTATGGGCTCATCACTAGTGAGTGCTTGATAAATTATCCGGTTCAAGACTTTGCATGCAAAGGTTCAAATTCAATTTTGGCCTTTGAAATTTTTTACCCTACCATTTATGTTACATCGAGTTATCCGAGTTATGGTTGGGAGAATGAACCTTATAATTTTTCATCCGATCTCACACCATCAAATGAATTTTGCCACTATCCAACATATGAGGACTCAACTGAATAAGAATGGAAAAATACGTTTTGCGAGTTTATGCAATGCCAAATGGAAGTCAATGCCCAAGTAGCTCAACAACTTTCTGAAATTAGAGATGAACTTAGTGCATTGACTAATGCTATAATTACAAAGCATGAAGAACAACATCTTGAGCGTAGTCAATGTATTGAGGATAATCATCTCAATGGAATGCATATTGATGTTGAATCTCCCATCACTGTGGATTGTGAAAAAAATAATGAAGATATTATCTCATATGAGGCTAATGAGCCCAAGGTCATTTTGCCATCAATGAGTGGTGTTGAGGTTCACAATTTTCAACTTGGAGAGGGCATTGAAATGGAGTTAAGTGTAGAATCGTTTAAAGATAAATTATATACGCCATTGCTGGAATTGCATAAACTTGTGTGCACCTTTGTTTGGTTGAGGATTTTTAATGATTGTCTTTGGTATTGTTGGATAGATTGGATAGAAAGGGCATTTATGCAACAATTTTTTTTTAAATCAGAAAAATCAATGAGCGCAAGCTCATATCTGAATTGAAGCCGGATTGACATGAACCCTTTTTGTTTTTATTTTCATGTACATATTACTTAGACTTATTTTATGGTTTTATTTTCCTTTTCTTGATGTGCTTGATTGTTTCTGTTGTAGTCCCTAATCTCCGCACATCACCCTCAAATATGTATATGGCTTATGTGTGAAAGGGAGTGTCACTCTCCCTTGGAATGATGTGGGAAATGGGGCAACAGAATGGTGTGATGGATGAAATAAAAGAAATGAAATGAAAAACATGGATGAACAAAAGTTCTCTCCAAGCTCAAGGAGTGTTTTGAATGTCATGTTTTACTTGGAAAAGTATTCCAAGGTCGTCTCCTCGGGGAAGGAAAGTTCAAGTGTGTTGAAGGGAATTTTTTGACCAAAAGTGAAAAGTGTAAAATCTTTTATTTGTGTTTTGGTGATTAGAGTTTGTCAATGAAAATGAAATGAAAACGAGTGTTAGCTAATTCAAAGAGGTCATTCCAATGGGAATCCCAACTCAACTTGAAACCTTCCTCCAATGTGCATAGATGAAAGATTGATTCGTGGGAAGCTAGGGACGTGATAGTGATGATCCAAACATAAACTATGACCAGGCCTACAGAATATCAAAGACTCACAATCACATTCACTCTCAACCCAGTCAAACCGAACCATCGTACATCGAGAGGAGGAAAGAAAATGAGTTGAAATGGAAAATCCAAGAGGTGGTCTCCCTTGAATTAGCCAACTAAAAATCTATCTACTCATAGTAAAAGTAAAGACATGCATAATGTAAAGAGACATAATGAAGAAATAAAGCATGAAACTTAACTTAAGGCAAGAAAACTTAATCTAAGAAGAAAAATATTGCATACCCAATTTAAAGCTTGAAAAGAAGAAAACTTAACATAACAATGGTAGAAACTAAGGTACTCAACTAAACTTGCAAAGAACTTGAACTAATTGTCATTAAAAGAAAATAATGAAGCTTACAAGATCATTACAAAATATTACAAGTGAAATGAGTGAAAGAAATGCAAAAATCTAAGCTATTATTCATCTTCTTCCTTGGGAGCTTTCTACGCTTAGGTAGCCACTCTAAAATGCTTTTGGAATACTGAATATATGGAGTGTGTGCCTTGTATTTTTGTCCATAGGGGTCCTCTAGCACGTGTGTGTAGGCCTCCTATCAATGGGAGATGAGGTGATGGCTTGGACAGGCTAGGTGCAACTTGCCCAGCAACTTCCATGGTAGCACCCTTCTCGCCCATCCTAATTAATGTCATTGCCTCCAAAGTCCAATGCTAGGTGTGAAAGGGGTGAACAATGTGTTGGGCGTGTCAGAGAAGTGTGGGAGACATGATTGGTAGGACCCTCAAAACAAAAGAGCTTGATATACAGATATGAGACTGATTTAGTAGACCCTACTAGTATGGCATACCGATAGGTTTTGTACTATTTTTTCTGATTTTTTGATTTCTCCAACTCCTGAGCTATCTTGTAGCCACCTTTTCATCCTCATTCACCTCAAATCATTAGGGAAGGCCTTAAGAAGTAAACACCACAAATCATTTAATCCCCAAAAGCACCACAAATCTTCATTAATAGCTCTAGTAGCACAATTCCAATCATTTAATCCCCAAAAGCAAGTGAAAAAGGAATGATTAGCACATGAAATATGCAATGTTTTGTGCTAATCATGATGTTAAAGTATATAAGTTTTTTACCTCTCCCTAATTTGGACTCATTTCATTTTGAGCATCATCGTAGAAAATCTCATTCCATATCATGGCGAGTTTAAGTTGGGGGGTGCAAACAACCTTTTTTGTTTTCCCTGTAATGAATATAAAGAAAAAAAAGAAAAAAAAAAGAAAAAAATGTGTATCTTATTTCCCATATTACTTTCATTTTTCTCATTGCATAATTCCTTGTGCATTGAGGACAATGCACGGTTCAAGTTGGGGGGTGAGGTGCACCATTTACATGTTCCACCACTTTTTGTACATAATAGTTGGAAATGTAAATTTTTTGAAAATTTTGGACATTTTTTTGTGAAAAATATCTAATATTGAACTATATTCTCCTATCCTAATTGTTTTGGGAGTTGTGATTACTTGATCTTCATTTTGAACTTTGAATACATGATCACATTATAGAAGTTTATTCTATTGCTAAGAGTATCAAATACTTGTTTATTTTTGAACTCAACCATAAGTACACCATGAACTTGTAATTTTGGCAATTTACAGATTGAGTTCACATTTAGTGCTTGACATGAATAGTGGAGATGAGTAAGAACCCATATGAGCTTTAATGGCAATCCTTGTTTGGAGGGAACTTACATTTTTACTCACGGAATAATTTTTCAAATTTCAAATTTGTTTAATAATCTCATTATGCTTGTTTTGGTTAGGTGCATTTGGTTAGTTGATTGACTTTGTCTTGATATGTACAATGCACTCCCATGCCTAGATAGAAATCATCTTAGGCCATCCTCCATTTGCTTTGATCCTTTGCCTGTTTTCTTGTAAAAATTTTATCCCTAGTGCCGTGATTAATCCTTAATTGTAAATTCATTTCCATGCCACACATGTGACGAAGCCAGTGTAAAATGATAAAAATCTACCTCACCTTGGTTGTTCCTAAAGCTGAATATGAGTGATCATAAAATAGAAGAAAGTATGGTGTGAAAATTCAAACACAAGGGATGAATGATGTTGAAACTCAAAGAGTTGAATGAAAAAAGAATGAAAATCCAAGAAAGGAGAAAATGGAGTGAGAAGAAGAAAAGGAAATTGTTAAGGAAAAGAAAGAAAAGAAACAAAGAGTGTATTGATGGTGTTGGACTTAAAATCCCATAAAAAGGGAGATATTTTTGAAATAAAAGTCGCTCACTTGGAACAACCCTCTTTGTTATCCTATATCCTTCATTTCATTTGCCTCAATACCACCTCAATGCCTCATTACAACCCGTGAAAGTCCTAAATGATCTAGAGAAGCATGGGGGATGCATACTTTTAAAAGAACAAGATAAGTTGGTTTTGCTATCTAATGCCCTAGCATTCCTTTATTGAGATTATGCCAAGGTTGTTTCATTGTTATGCATATACTTCATTTTTTTGATTGCATGTGAGCATACTTTGTTTTGCGCACAATATTTTTTCTCACACGTACACATAGAGAGCATGCCAGGATAACCATAGTGTGATTCATTGTTGAGAGACACCCTTGGTGAGTTCGCATCAAAACTTAATTTGGATAGCCAAAGTGAATGTGAACTCCATTGTGTAAATGCTTAAATTACATTTTCACTTCACACATACACGAGTTTAAAAATGAATGTGTATGTGTGATTAGTTCGGGTGTGTTAAGCAAGTTGTTGTTGACATCCCAGTGCTAGTTATGATAAGGGAATATGCTTTAAATATTGGATACTAGGAAAAGAAGTTTGTAGGTACATTCACTAGAAACCTTCACAAGGCAAAACTCGTCAACTATGGATCGCCTAGGGGTTTAAAGGCCTATTGCATATGCTAAGTGTAATAGCTAAATTAGTATACGTTTATTTTTGTTTGCCTAATTTTTACATTTTGTTTGCTAGGGACTAGCAAAGCTTAAGTTAGGGACTAGCAAAACTTAAGTTAGAGGGTGTGATAAGCACAAAATATTTCTTATTTAATGGCCTCATTACATGCATTTTAACTCAACTTTGTATATAAGTACTTAGAGTTAGTCGAATTTATGAATAATGTGAAAATTTTGATGTTGCAGGTAATTATAGTATAAATCATGTATTTTGGAACATTGCAATGATGTATGGATATATGGTGAAGACATGGACACATTACATGAGGATTTGGATGCTTAAAAGTGAAAGAAATCAAGGAGGTATCGGTGCTTAGTAACATGAGCACCAACTCCCGCACCATTTGGTAGAAGTACTTTGGTTTTCCTCCTTTTTGACCATGATCCACTTTGAATCTGAAAAAGTTAAAACAACAAATTTGTAGATCTGGATGTCCTCTATATTGTGTCAAAATTTCAACCCAATCGGACGGTTGGATCTAAAAGTGTGACAATTCTACAAAAATTGTTCCAGAGTTGGCACCTTCCAGGAAGACCTATCGGTAGGTTTCATCGTTCTATCGATAGGTTATGCCCAGAATGCCCAGAACTCCTAAAAATCATACTTCACTTGCTTGGAGGTCCCACCTATGATTCTCCCACTTGCCCCATGACATATTCTACATATATACTCGTCTCCTACACCCCTAAGTTACTAAAGGGAGGTGAAGGATGGGAGAGGAGGAGAGAGAAAGAGATGGGCATGGTGGATTGAAAGGATGACTTGTCCTTGCTTGTGTAAGTGTCAGCCCCTTCCCCATGCTTGAAGGTCATCTCACACACCTAGGGGGCCCTTCATGGATGAAAATGCAAAGCTCACAACCATATATTCAGCATTCCACAAGCATTTCATAGGGTGACTACCTAAGCTTAGGATTAGTTTTAGAGAAGTAAGGAAGAAGATGATGAATAGTAGAAATAGAAAGCTTATGCTTTTGCATTTCTTCACCCATTTCGTTGTTGTAAGTTGTAGTTCTCTTGTAATCTTTATTTCTTGCATTGTAATCTCTTTTAATTCTAGTATAATCAAGTTTAATTCAAATGTTATTGCACTTTTATTTTTTTGTTGGGTTTTCCTTTTAAGCTTTAGTTATGTTTATGAAATAAAATTCTCTTTGTAGTTTACCATTTTTGAGCATTAATATAAGTTCTAAGTTTCATTTTCATCTCATTTTCATTTCCATGTCATCTACATGTCTCTTTACATTATACATTTCTTTCTTGATTTCATAAGTAGCTAGATATTTAGTTGGCTAATTCAAGGGAGACCTCCTCTTGGGTTTTACATTTCAACTCATTTTCTTTTCTCCTCTCGGTGTACGATGGTTCAATTTGACTGGGTTGAGAGTGGATGTATTTGTGAGTCTTTGATATCCTATAGGCCTGGTCATGGGTTATGCTTGGATCCTCACCTCCATCTTGTCCCTAGCTTCCCACGAATCAATCGTTCATCTAAGCATCATTGGAGGAAGGTTTTGAGTTGAATTGGGATTCCCATTGGAATGACCTCTTGGGATTAGCCAACACTTGTTTTCTTTTTATTTTTTTAGCAAAAACACAAATCACTAACTTTAAACCTCAAAAGACTTTACATTTTCCATTTTTACAAAATCACCTTCACACAATTCTCTTCCTTCCCTAAAGAGATGACTTTGGAATACTTTCTAAGTAAAACACGACCCAATACACTGAGACATCAAATAATGAATTTTTCTGTAAAAGAAGGTAGAACTTTTTATCAATGTTGGGAAAGATTTAAAGATCGGCTCCAAGCTTGTCCATATCATACATTTGAAAACTGGACTTTAGTCGAGTTTTTCTATGATGCTCTTCCACCTGCAATGCGACAATTTGTTGAAATGATGGCCCAAGGAGAACTCATGAACAAAAATCCTAAAGAAGCATTTCAATTTTTCGATACTATTTTTGAAAGTTCCCAAATATGGGACTCGACTTCTTTAAATATAATGGAAACTAAGTCATCTACATCCGAAAGAGAAAAATATGTGTTAAAAGAAGATGATGATTTAAAAGCTAAAATGACTAATTTATCTCAAAAACTAGAAGCCTTTGAAATGAAAAAAATAAAACAAGTGTCTATTGTATCTACTACTGATCAAATCTGTGAAATTTGTGCGTTGTCAGGACATCCTGCATCAGAATTTCCAACTATTCCTGCATTCAAAGGAGTCTTGATTGATTAATCTAATGCATTTTTAGGGGAGGACGAGTCATATCCAGTGGTCATTTCATCCAAGCTTGCAGATTTGCAAGTGTCTAAGATGATTAAAGTCCTTAGACATTATAAGAATAGCATTGGGTGAACCATTACTGATTTCAAATGTATAAGCCCATTAATTTGCAATAATGCTATATATCTTGAGGAGAATACAAAACATTCTCGTCAAATGCCATGACAGTTGAACCCTCACATTAAGGACGTTGTACGTACTGAGGTGCTCAAACTATTCGATGCATGAATCATCTTTCCCATCTCTGTTAGTAAATGGGTTAGCCCAACCCAAGTTGTGCCCAAAAAGTCTAGGGTCATAATAGTTAAAAATGATGCCAATAAACTGGCACCAACTCAAGTTGTCACAGGATTGCGAATGTGCAAGACTATTGATAAATTAATTTGATGACCAGGAAGGACCATTTCCTTTTCCCTTCTAAATCTAGTCTTAGAAAGAATTACAGATCATGCATTCTACTGTTTCCTAGATGGGTATTCTGGGTATAATCAAATTGAGATAGCACACATTCCCCTTTGGCACCTTTTGTATTCAAAAGGATGTTGTTTGGACTTTGTAACGCTCCTACAACATGTAAAAGATGCATGTTGAGTTTTGTTTAGTGATATGGTGGAAAGATTTTTGGAAGTGTTCATGGATGATTTTTCTGTTTATGGTGATTCATTTAAGTTGTGACTAACAAACCTGAAAAAAGTGTTGATAAGATGTAAGAAAATCAATCTGGTGCTTAATTGGGAGAAATTTCATTTCATGGTAACACAAGGCATTGTTTTGAATCACATTGTGTCGTATGAAGGCAAAAAAGTTGACAAATCAAAGATAGATTTGATTGAAAATTTGCCTGCACTTAGAACTATTAAAGATGTCCGATCATTTCTAGGACATGTAGGGATCTTTAGGAGAATCATCAAAGACTTTAGTACCATATCAAAACCCATGTGTCATCTCCTAAGTCAGGAGGTAACTTTTGTATGGAATGGAGCATGCCAACAAGCTTTTGACAAGCTCAAGGGTATTTCGATTTCTACTTTAATAATGCAACCTCTTGACTGGAATCCACCATTTTAATTGATGTGTGATGCAAGTGACTATGTTGTGGGAATAGTATTGGGTCAAATAAAGGAGAAAAAACTTGTGTGATTTACTATGCAAACAAAACTTTGAATGACAGTCAAATGGTTTATTCCACAAATGAAAATTTTCGTTCTTACCTTGTTGGTTCATCTGTCATTGTGTTTACTAACCATATAGCATTGAAGTTTTTGCTTACAAAGAGAGATGCCAAGCCACAACTCTTAAGATGGATACTCTTATTGCAAGAGTTTGACTTGATCATTAAGGACAAGAAAGAGGTCGAGAATATAATGGCAAATCATCTATCCAGGCTGACATATGAATTTTATGAGGATGGGCTACCAATCAATGAAAATTTCCCTGATGAACAACTGCTCACAATCGTAGAAACGCCATGGTATGCTGATATTGCTAATTTCCTTTCCATCGATACATTTCCTCCTTCCTTTACCATGATGGACAAGAAGAAATTTCTAAGGGAGGTTTGTAGTTTCTTTTGAGAGGATCCATACGTATTTAAATACTGCATGAAACAAATCCTATGGTGTTGCATCTCCAATCAAGAGATCCGACATGAAATATCCTTTTGTCATTCTGAAGCATGTGGTCGCCATTTTTCATCTAAAAAAACCACTGTGAAAATCTTACAGTGTGGATTTTATTAGCCCACACTTTTTAAAGATGTCCAAGCTTTCTGTGTAGATGCCAAATGTTGGAAAGTATTTCTAAAAGAAACATGATGCCCTTGAGCGCCATTCTGGTAATTGAAGTTTTTTATTGTTAGGGCATTGATTTCATGGGACCATTTCCTCTTTCTTTGGCTATCAATGTATTTTAGTGGCTATTAATTATGTGTTCAAATGGATTGAAGCAATTCCATGTCGAAATAATGATCACTAAACAGTGATCAAATTTTTAAAAGATAATATTTTGTCCAAGTTTGGAATTCCTAAATCTATTATAAGTGATGAGGGTGCTCATATTTGCAATCGTTCTTTTTGAAATTTGATGAAAAAGTACTTAATTTCTCATAAAATTGCAACCCCTTATCATCCAAAGACTAGTGGACAAACTAAATGAGCTAATCGAGAGATCAAAATGATTTTAGAAAAATCGGTAAACCCGGACCTCAAAGATTAGTCGTTAAGACTAATTGATGCACTCTGGGCATATCGCACTACCTTTAAAATAATTTTGGATATGTCTACTTATCGATTAGTTTATGACAAGCCTTGTCACCTATCTGTGGAATTGGAACACATAGCATATTGAGCCATTAAAACCATAAACTTTAACCTAGACAAGACTGAAATGTCATGAAAACTTCAAATCAATAATATAGAAGAGTTGACGAATAAGGCATATGACAATGCAAAAATTGCAAAGGAAATGATGAAATTTTTTTATGACAAAAACGTAGTGAAAAAATCCTTTGCCCCTTCACAGAAAGTCCTCCTATTCAATTCAAGGCTTTGTCTGTTTCTTAGTAAGTTGAGATCAAAATGGACTAGGCCTTACATTGTAAGGTGAGTATTTGGACATGGAGTAGTAGAAGTAAACAATCTATCAAATGGTACTATTTTTACTATTGATGGTTAACGTTTCAAACCATAGGAGACAATGTTCAGTTTAGGTTGGGGGTGAGAAATACAGTTCCTATTATCACAGATATGTGATTTTTTGTCTTGATCGTATTTATCCAGTTTTCTTGCTTGCATTTCGTATTTATACATTCTTTATAGTATTTTAAAAAAATGATGATCATGTCTTTAAAGGTAGCTTCAATCGTCTTTGTGACTGACAGACATTAAAGAACCAGATAGGGTGTCTTAAGCTTAGCAAAAATGGATGATAAGATTTTTTGCTTCAATTTAGGTGTTTTACGCATATTTCCATCTGATGTACATTTTACGATAATGAAAAAAGCAAGATTGGTAAGAAAAATTGAAATTCAAAAAGAACAAGCAAAACCACCATGCGGAAGAAACACTTTTACTAAATGTCGTCGTGTCAAATGACTTGGTGCATGTAAACAATGTGGTAGGATTTTCACATGAAGGAATACAATTAATGTTTTGAACCAATTTCCGATCGCACACTCGATCGATTAGACTGGATAGTGAATGGGCAGAGTAAGGATTATCCTGAGACACCATACTATACATGTTCTGTACTTACACGTTATGCGTGACAAGAAATTGGAAGAGTCATTGATTGTTCGAATGACATGGTGACAAGGCAAGACTCAAATTAGAATGCTTCTTGACAAAGTTGTGGAAAACCATGTTATTAGGATGAAGGTTAATGGTCTGAACTATTTTGTGAAAAAGTGTGAATATCTTTTTGTTAGATGTACAAAGTCCTTTTTGTTGAAATAAAATGTGGGCCGAGTAAGGAATGTCCTAAAATGCCAACAAAATTGTAGTGTGGGTAGTGACTTATCCTGAGATGCCATGGTTTTCCAAGTTTAATTTGTGCGTATAGTCTTCTTTTCATTTATGTGTATGCGTATAAATTTTGATTTGGTGTTCGAAGGATCGAAGCTTACAGTACTACTTTATCTCTGCAGAAACACAAAAGTACTAAGTGCACCCCAAGTTCGAACACCTGATGAACATTTGAACTTGCAATCCACGTTCGAACATCATTTTCACGTTCGAACTAGAGGAGCTTACAATACTTTGATCTCTACAGAACATCAAAAGTACTAGGGCTAACTTTTGTTCGAACGAAAGTTTCACAGTACTTTGACCTCTCAAGGGTATATATTCCTGGTTCGTCTTCCCCCAGTTCAAAAAAGCCCAAGTCCCTTCAAAAACCCCAAACCCTAGCTTGACCCTTCCACTACCCAATCCTCGAAACCTCATTCCCTCTCACTTTCTACCAAAAATCCACCATCCAAACCCTTTTTTCATCTCATTTCTCACATTTTAACCAAGAAATCCCAAGTTTTTCTTGCCATACAACCCTAAATTTTGAAAATGCCTCCAAGAATGAGAATGCCCGCAAGGTGAAAGGCTGCCAACCAATAACCCAACTTTGTGGAGTAGGTAATTGAGCAATGGGAGGGAAGGCCACCATTGATCCAAAGATATGATCGCAAACGCTTCCCCAATACTCTCAAAGCCGATAGGTATGAAAACTTCTTCCAAAACCAAGCTATTGTTTGTGAACGAACTATGGAATTTTTTGGATTTTGATGAGTTGGGAATTTTGGCAAACATGGAGGCTAGAGTTTGGGGTATGTACTTGAGAAATTGAGGTGAGGCTGTGAAAGAGGTGGTGAGGGAATTCCATTATGATGCCGAGGTAGTGAACGAGGCTATAAGCACATATGTGAGGGAGACTCACATCAACGTAGATGAGGATGCAATTATGGAGTTGAGGCCAATACCTTGGGTACTGAGGCCTAACTACCCTCTGAGGAAGGAGGTGAGTTTGGATGTGGGTGGGGTTGAGTTGACGGGGTTGTTGACCTTTGCATGGGGAGGAAGATGGTTCCTCAAGCAAGGGGAGGTGACGGACGAGTATAAGATGCTTAACTTGATTTTAGTCTCCAAATTTTCCCCCATTGGACGAAAGAACGAGATATTTCCTGACATAGCCCGACTGCTATATGCGATGGGGAAGAACCACAACATGGACCTTCAATGACGCTCCAAAATTCAGGGGTCCTTCATTAACCGTTGATAACCCATCAACCCGCAAAAAATACCCGTGAATGCCGCATAACTCGACACCACGTGATAACATCCCCTAGCGAGGATCATAACCCATAATTATATTCCAGGTTCAATTATTCATTGGATCCAACTGAGACCCAATACATCACGATTTATACTCCATTTACATCATTGAAGGGAAAGAAAACATAGGCCGAAAGCATGACAAAATAATTTTAAAATTTAAGATTTTTGAAGAGTGTACCGATACGGTTTGCCCACTAGACAGCAGTGTCCCGGTATACAATACCAGTACTTTCTGCCCAGTTTTGCCTATTTCACCTGTTTACCATTTCAACTCCATTCCAAACCATACCTAAGTCATCCAAAACTAACACAACATACATTTGTACATCAAATATAGTTGATACAAGTTTTATTACAATCATTTACATGAATTTACATTCCCAAAATATAATTTTCGCGAATGTTTTACAAAATGGTTCAAAGGCCACAAGTCGGGCCCTCTTCATCCTTAAGGCTCGGTATGGAATCCATCCACCGGCATGTATCCCGCACCTGAAATGTTTTCACGTATAGGGTGAGTCACACTCTATAAAGTATCCCCTACAGAAATTACTCACATACAACACATAACCATTCACGACAATTCCAATCAAGAATATGCAACTCCATGATGGAATTTATTACGACATGCCATGGAATAAGATGAGACTCATTCATGCAATCCAACCAGACCCTTTCCTGGCTCATCAACACGTGCAAGCGCCAATGTGTATGAATCCGCATTTATGTTATACATCGAATGAAGATTACCAATCTAGGGTCTTTGTTGGGGTGGATATTCTTGGACTTACACCAAAGGTCACCCAACCTAAACGAAATTTATGGACTTCTACCAAAGGTTTCGCGTACACCTACACACTTTATAGACCGAATCAAGGGAGTGCGTACCCCAACTACCGAGCCTTGGACCCGAGGGATCCTCTAGCCCCTTCTTACTACCCCGACCCAATTTAACATGCAACCATGTGGCTTAGCTAGGCCTTCGACCCAACTATTCCAAGCTATCCGTCAATCACCAAGAGTGGTGTTGAGGACCACCATGCACACATACCTATGTGATGCTATGTCTTCATTCATATGCAATGTGATGCACCATTGTAACAACAATATCATGTCTCATATGTGATGAATGTCATATGGACTAATTTAACACATAATCATCTAATTTTTATGGCAAATTATATCATAAGCATATAATTTTCACATGTTATCACATAACTCAAGCATGTTATCAAAACAACAATTTCAATCTCTCAAGGCATTTTATCAAACACCTTCTAGGCATCAATCATGTTAAACACATGTCATGCCCAAAAATATCACCAAGCTACAAGAAACATACAAGTAACTTTCCTACATCAAATTCAAGCTGAAATTTAACAAAAATTACTTCAATACCAATTTCCTCCTCATTTTCATAACCATAGATATGTCTTAGGTCAAATTCAATATTAAATCCTTTGTCTATCAACACCAAAAAGTGAAATAAAACCAAAGTAGGAAGAACACTACCGCTTGGAGCGTAAGATGAAGTGTAGAACTTCAAGAACACCAACCCCAAGCCCCAAAATCTTGATTTCTCCAACTCTCCTCTTTGGATCTTCGGTGAAATCACTCGTTCTTGGTAAGGATGCGTAGTCCTCGTCGGCGTGATCGACTTTAATTCTAGGCTAGACGGAATTCGACCGACGAAACTCTGAGAATCGCAAGGAGAAGTCTTGGATTTCTCTCTTTTCTCCCTCTTTCTCTCACATGTTGGAACCAACTAAAAATGCAGAGATATTTTATCAAATATCTAATTCTAACCTCTATTTATAATTTTCAAGGCTTGGCTCTCATTGGCCAAGTGTACCCCACTTGTTCGAGTTCGTTTTCGTCCCGAAATGATTAATTTCATCTCGGTTTAAGTTCAAATTAATTTTATTTAAAATTTAATTCAAATATAAGAAAATTTATATTTTTTATTTTTGGGGACCTTTGTGATGTCATCGGCCACTCAGTCATCTCGTAAAACGTGAAAAGTCTGACTATCTCAAAATTCGACGAAATTAGACTGGGTGATTAGATTTTGCGATAGGAATTCAACGACGGAGTCCGTTTCGTCATTCGAGCTCTAGAAAATATTTATTTTAATTCCGTATTATTGTGATAAAATGACCAATTTGCCTTTTTTTTAAGAAAAATTTCAAATTTACTCGGGTTTTACATTCTTCGCCCCTTAAAAGAATTTCATCTCCGAAATTTACACATACATGCACACGCAATCACATGCATATGCAACAGTCATTTAATACCAAATGACGTGTAGTGTCTTAGTTCTCCCATGTCACCCCCTTCACTCCTCGGTGCTGCCATAGCACCTTCACTACCCTCACAGCTTTGCCTCGCTAAACTTGATCTCGGCTATCCATGATACTCATTGGTCCCTCCTCGAAGGTGCTATCCGTATCAACAATAAGCTTGCCCCAATCCACCACATGAGTTGGATCTGGGGTGTATTTTCAAAGCATAAAGACGTGGAACACCGCATAAACACCTGATAGATTTGGCGGTAAATTCAATCAGTAAGCAACTGTACTCACCCTTTCGAGTATCTCGAAGTGCCCAATATACCTTGACGACAACTTTTCCCACTCGCCGAACCTAACCACTCCTTTTTTAGGCATCATCTTTAAGAAGACATGATCTCCCACCTCAAACTTTAGAGGTCGTCGTTGTCTATCGTCGTAGCTTTTCTGCCGGCTTTGAGCCGTGAGAAGACGCTTTCGTATTAAGTCCACATTCTTAGAGGTGTCCCTAACCGAATTTGGACCCGTAAAAGGTCTCTCTCCTACCTCCATCCAACAAACCAAAGAATGACAAGACCTCCCATATAGCGCCTCGTAGGGTGCCATCGATATGTTTGCCTATCACTGTTATTGTATGCGGACTCCACGAAGGGTAAATGTTCTTCCCAGCTACCCTTGAGATCTAAGACGCATGCCCATAGCATGTCCTCTAAAGTCTGGATGGTCCTCTCCAACTAACCGTCCGTCTGGGGATGAAAAGTAGTACCCATCATCAACTATGTCCCTATGACTCGCTGGAAACTCTCCCAAAAATGAGCCATAAACTCGGGATCCTAATCCGATACTATAGATATGGGTACTCAATGCAATTGAACAATCTCTCGTATATACATCTTGCAGAATTCCTCCAGCGTGAAGGTCATCCGAACTGCTAAAAAGTGTGCCGACTTTGTAAGCTGGTCTAATATCACGCATACCATGTCATGTACCTGCGATGTTCACAGCAAGTGGGTCACAAAATCCATCGTGACATGCTCCCACTTCCACTCAACTACCTCCAAAGGCTAGAGTAAGCCTACTGGTCTCTGGTACTCAGCCTTTACCTACTGACATGTGAGACATCGACTGACAAAGTCACCAACTTGTCTCTTCATTCCACTATAGTAATACTGGCGACGAAGATCATGATACATCTTCGTGCCACCTGTATGTACAGCAAAACGGGAAATGGAACTCCCTAAGGATCTCCTCTCTCAGCTCCGTCGATTGGGGAACCACAATCCTTTTCCTATACTGGAGACTACCATCCGTATAAATAGCCCAGCCCTCGTCACCCGTACCCGATAGTACTCAGTCCTTAACGGACACCCTAGGACTCAATCACCCTATTCAATAGGTGTAGTCTCCAAACTTCACAAAGTACCCTGAACCTAAACTATGTAACATAGCTAAAACTGTCCCACAGTATCAAGCATCTGCCATTCTTGGGAAACCACACTAGCCAACATTCTCCGTGACTTACGACTAAGTGCATTAACCACCACATTAGCCTTTTTGGGATAGTAATGCAAAGTGAAGTCATAGTCCTCCAAATACTTCATCCACCTGCGTTAGCTCATGTTGAGGTCCCCCTGTGTAAAGTTGTACTTCAGACTTTTATGGTCCAAAAATACCTCAAACTACTCAAATTATGGCTGTATAGATGGTGGTGCCAAGTCTTCAAGGCAAAGACTATGGCTGCCAACTCCATGTCATGTGTGGGGTAATTCTACTCGTGGTTCTTTAACTGCCGAGAACCATAAGCCATCACCCTCCTGGACTGAATGAAAATGTATCCAAGTCTATCAGAATAGGAGCTAAAGTAAGCCTCCTCTTCAACTCCTAGAATGTCTTCTCTCAGGAATCATTCCACTCAAACTTGACCTCTTTTCGGGTCAACCTTGTCATAGGTGCAGCTAATCGAGAGAAGTCCTCAATGAACCTCCTATAATACCCTGCCAATCACAAGAAATTACGTATCTCGAAGACTAACTTCGGCCTCTTCTAATTCATAAATGCCTCAACCTTTTGGGGTCCATGAATACACCCGAAGCCTACACCACATGTCCTAAAAATTTCACCTCAGTAAGCCAAACTTCACACTTGCTGAACTTCCCATTCAACTGATGGTCTCTCAAGGTCTAGAGTACAACTCTCAAGTGAACCTCAAGTTCCTCCTCAAACTTGGAGTAAATCAAGATATCGTCAACAAAGACCACGACGAACTGATCTAGATAGGGTTGAAACACCTCGTACATGAGATCCATGAATGCCATCGGGACATTCGTCAATCCAACAGGCATGATAGTAAACTCAAAATGTCCATACCGCGTCCTAAACGCTGTCTTAGGGATATCAGTCTCCCTAAATCTCAACTAATGCTAACTAGTGTGGATATATATCTTGGAGTAGACCCGTGCTCCTCTCAGTTGATCAAACAAATCATCAATCTGTGGCAAAGGGTACCTATTCTTGATAGTAACCCTATTCAACTACCGATAGTCTATGCATAGTAAAAGAGTCTTGTGCTTCTTCTTGGAAAACAACATCGGAGCGCCCCAAGGTGATATGCTCGGTCTTATAAAGCCCCTGTCCAATAATTCTTATAATTGAACCTTGAGTTCTTGCTACTCAGCAGGCGCCATCCTATGTGGAGTCATAGAAATAAGTGAGGTACCGTGGTGTAACTTGATGATGAAGTCTACATCCCTATGTGGAGGTAATCCCAGTAGTTCATCTGAAAAAATATCCTCATACTCATAAACCACCCGAGGTAGACCCAACTCTTGTCTCAACTCGTCCTCCAGGGTAAGGCTTGCGAGCCAACCCATCAACTACCCATTCCAAAGGGCGTCAACCACTACTTGAGGTAAAGCATCATGCTTTTTCCCCTGGAACTTAAAACAAACACATTTTGGTGGGTAAGCAGTGACTTTCTTACAATCACAATCAATGACAATACAGTGTGCCATCAACTAGTTCATCCTAAGGATGACATCAAACTCCAACATGTCATGACTCTAAGGTGTATGGTGAGTAGAATCCCTAAGATCTCTAACTCACAACCCCGACATATCTAATCAACCCTCACCCTAGCTCATAGGGGAGAACTCACATGCAATGGGTCTTCCAAGGTTTCAACTTCTAAGCCCAAATCTTTCACACATGATGCAGAAATAAAATAATGATATGCACCAGAGCCAAATAATACTCTTACACACAAGAGAGAGAGAGAGAGAGTAAAAATGTACCTTGGATAACCGACTGATCTGATGGCTCAGTCTGAGGTATGATGGCATAGACACGCCCTTGGGTCCCCAAAGTCCCAACTTGTGAGCCCTCTCCTCGACCTCAACTTCATCCTTGACCCCAACCCATAGTCTGGCACATCTGGCCTAATTGCGGAGTCCCCTCTCGAAAAGTGGTGGGCACTTGTGTAGCACCCTGGAACTGGTACTGGCTTCCCTGGCCCATGGTAGGATAGGGAGGAATAAACTATGTCTGTGGCAGCCCCACCGAAGACTAGGACTAGGATGTCCCATAGCTCTTGGATCCCTGCCTTTGAGGAGAATCCTTCCTAATATGACTCGGCTGGTGACAGAAATAGCAAATCTTCTGACCTACCTGATAGGTGGTCATGAAGTTTCCCCCTCCTTGGGAGAATTGACCTTGGCCTTGGCTTTGGCCGTGATAGGAGCGGCCCTGCCCTTGATGTCCTTGCGGAACAGAAGTCCTTTACTTTTTTCCCGTACTAAAAGAAGAGGATTTACCCTCCTTCTTCTTGTCTTTAACACCCACTTCTCGGATGTTCCGTGCATTCTCCACGTCTCTCTCAATGACCATAGATGTCTCGACCATCAAGTCAAAGTCTTGAAGAAGAAGACCTATAATTTTACCTTGAATAGAAAATTTCAGCCCATCCCAAAGTTCAGCACCTTGGCCATATCTGTGGCCACATAATCGTCAACGAAACGAGCTAATTCCATGAACTTAGCCACGTATTCTAACACTGTCATAGTCCCTTATTTCAGATTCAGAAACTCCCAAGCCTTTGCTTTTCGGGCAGATGCCAAAAAATATTCGCCCATAAAAAGCTCTCAGAATTCTCGCCATGTCATTGCCTCTAAGTTCCTCGAGGCCTTCACCCAATCCCACCACAATTGGGATTCTCCCTCTAGCTGGAAATTAGCTAGCGTTACCTTAATGGCATCGGAGGTGATCTCTATAGCCCCTAAGATCTTTTTAACCTTTCGGAACCAATGGTTAGCTACCATCGGGTCCGTCCGTCCCATGAAAGTCGAAGGATAGTGTACCTTGAACTTCCGGAGGTTACTTGAACCTCCGTATCCCACATTTGCACTAGTTTGTACAATAGTAGCAGCTGTAACACTGGTCTATACAATAGTAGTTGCCGCCTCACTAATAGCCTCCATAAAGGCTGGTGGTGGTTCGTTGTTCCACCCACCGCCTTGGCGTTTCCCTTCCTCTTCTTGCTATCTACACACATGTAAGATAACAATAGTCTCACATAGTATCCCAAGATAGGATCAAGTCTAAACTTTCAGACTCTTCTCATTGTCTCACTAGTAGTGCGTATGTCACCCACTAGTAGACATTTACACCTTGAACTATCTCGTTCATCCTTCTTCCAAACCCAAGGTCATGTTTTCTAAACACTAGGGTTAGAATGATTTTAACCATGCATATAATTCACATAAAACATAGCACATAATCATGTAGCATATAAAGCACATAACATGAATGCAATGGTCTAAATCCAATGTCCATCAAGCCCTAGGTAAATCATATACCTAAGCTCTAATACCAAGCTATGACGCCCCCAAATCTGGGGGTCCTTTATTAACCGTTGATAACCCACCAACCCGCAGAAATATCCGTGAATGCCGCATAACCTGACACCACGTGATAGCATCCCCTAGCCGGGATTGTAACCCACAGTTGTATTCTGGGTTCAATTATTCATTGGATACAACTGAAATCCAATATATCATGATTTATACTCCATTTATATCATTAGAGGGAAGAAAAACATAGGTTGAAAGTATGGCAAAATAGTTTTAAAAATTGAGATTTTTGAAGAGTGTACCAGGACTGCTTATGGTACGGTTTGCCCACTGGATAACAGCATTCGGGTACACAGTACCAGTACTCTCTGTCCAGTTTTGTCTATTTCACCTATTTTTCATTTCAACTCCATTCCAAAGTCATCCAAAGCCTACACAATATACATTTGTACATCAAACATAGTTGATACAAGTTTTATTACAATCATTTACATGAATTTACATTCCTAATACATAATTTTTCACGAATATTTTACAAAATGGTTCAAAGGCCACAAGTCGGCCCCTCTTCATCCTTAAGGCTCGATATAGGATCCATCCACCGGCATGTATCCTACACCTGAAATATTTTCTCGTATAACGTGAGCCACACTTAATAAAGTATCCCCTATAGAGGTTACTCTCCCTAGATGCATATGCAATGTTCACATGCAACACATAACCATTCACGACAATTCCAATCAAGAATATGCAACTCCATGATGGAATTTATTACGACATGCCATGGAATGAGATGAGACTCACTCATGCAACCCAACCCAAGCCCTTCCCGACTCCTCAACAAATACAAGTGCCAACGTGTATGAATCCGTCATCTATGTTATACATCAAATGACGATTACCAATCTAGGGTCTTTGTTGGGGTGGATATTCATGGACTTACACCAAAGGTCACCCAACCTACATGAAATTTACGGACTTCCACTGAAGGTTTCGCATACACCTACACACTTTATGGACCAAACCAAGACAGTTTGTACCCCAACTACCGGGCCTTGCACTCGAGGGATCTTCTAGCCCCTTCTTGCTACCCCGACCCAATTTATCATGCAACCATGTAGCTCAACTAGGCCTTCAACCCAACTATTCCAAGCCATCCGTCAATCACCAAGTGTGGTGTTGACGACTACCATGCACACACACCCATGTGATGTTATATCTCCGTGCATATGCATATGTAATGTGATGTACCATTGCAACAACAATATCATGTCTCATATGTGATGAATGTCATATGGACTAATTTAACACATAATCATCCAATTTTCATGGTAAATTATATCATAAGCATATAATTTTCACATGTTACCATATAACTAAAGCATGTTATCAAAACAACAATTTCAATCACTCAAGTCATTTTATCAAACACTTTCGAGACATCAATCATGTTAAACACATGTCATGCCCCAAAATATCACCAAGCTACAAGAAACATACAATTAACTTCCCCACATCAAATTCAAGCTTGAATTCAACAAAAATCATTTCAATACCAATTTCCTCCTCATTTCCATAACCATAGATATGTCTTAGGTCAAATTCAATATTAAATCCTTTGTCTATCAACACCAAAAAGTGGAATAAAACTATAGTGAGAAGAACCCTACCTCTTGGAGTGTAAGATGGAGTATAGAACTTCAAGAACACCAACCCCAAACCCAAAAATCTTGATTTCTCTAACTCTCCTCTTTGGATCTACGATGAAATCACTCGTTCTTGGTATGGCTGTAATTGAATTTAATTCTTGGCTCGACAGAATTCGACCAACGAAACTCCGAGAATCATAAGGAGAAGTCTTGGATTTTTCTCTTTTCTCCCTCTTTCTCTCATACGTTGGAACCAGCTGAAAATGCAGAGATATTTTACCAAATATCTGACTTTAACCCCTATTTAAAATATTTAAGGATTTTAACCCCTATGTATGGATGTGTGGTGAAGGCATGAACATATTACATGAAGATTTGGAGGCTTAAAAGGGAAGAAATCAAGGAGGTATTGGTGTTGGATAACAAAAGCACCAGTGTCCACACCATCTAGTAGTAGAGCCTCGATTTTCCTCCATTTTGACCATGATTCACTTCGACTCTGAGAAAATGCAAAGCATGAAAGTTGTAGATCTGGATGTCTTCTATATGGTGTCAAAATTTCGGCTCAATCGGACGGTTGCATCAAAAGTTATGACAATTCTACAAAAAATTAACCAAAGCAGAAAATAGTACCGGTATGAAATACCGGTACGCAGTACCGGCACCCCAAACTCCAAAAGGTTTAGAGTACTGGTACTCTACTCAAAACAGCCCAGAACCACTTGCAACTCATTTCTACTTGCTTGGGGGTTCCACCATTGATTCTCCCACTTGCTCCCTGACTTTCCTTACACATCTACATGCCTCCTACACCCTTGTTGAAGATTTTGGAGGCAAAGGCATAAATGAGGATGGAAGAGAAGGGAAAAGCCATGTGGGGTGCAGGATATGCTCTTCCTAGCTTGTACAAAACCATGAACTCACCTTCCCCATGCTTGGAGGCTTGCACACACCTTGGGGAGGACCACCATGAACAAAAATTGAAGGCTCACACTCCATTACATTCAACATTCACACAAGATTAAGGTGTGGCTAGCTAAGCTAGGAGTAGTTCAATGTTGAAGATGATGAATAGTGATAAGAAAGCTTATATTTTTACATTTTCCTCTCCATTACAGTTGTAGTAAGCTTTTAATCTCTTGTAATCTTTAACTCTTGCACCTTAATGTCATTTACTTCAAGTCTATTCCAAGTTTAGTTGTATGTTTTTTATTTTACATTTTTGTTTTATGTTTTCTTCATTTCAAGCTCTAAAATGGGTATTGAATATTTTTCTTCTTAGTTTAAGTTTTCTTACTTTAAGATATGTTCTATGCTTCATGTCTTCATTATGTCTCTTTACATTATGATTTTCTTTATTATAAACATGAATAGCTAGATTTTTAGTTGGTTAATCGAAGGGAGATCCCCTCTTGGGTTTTCCATTTTAACTCATTTTCTTTCCTATCTTGGTGTTCGATGGTTCGGTTTGACTGGGTTGAGGGTGGATGAGGTTGTGAGTCTTGATATTCCATAGGCCTAGTCACGGTTTATGCTTGGATCTCCACCATCTCGTCTCTAGCTTCCCACGAATCAATCGTTCATCTATAAACTCTCGGAGGAAGGTATTGAGTTGATTGGGTCTTCTCATTGAAGTGAACCTTTTAGATTAGTCAACACTTGTATTGTTGCATTTTTATTAAGTATCAAAAGAAATGGATAAAGCTCAAAAAGATAAAAAAAAAATGGCCTTTATTAGGCATGTGCACATGTATTAGTCGTGTAAACAAATTCTTTTTGGGATACATTAATAGACTGCTCTATTTGCTTCAATCAAAACAATCCTAATGAGATTATTCAAAGATAGAAAGTAAAAAACCGTACTTGAATAAGTGTTGATTTTCTCTCAAAAGTATCGCAAGGCTCAAAAGCTTACCGAGGGATTCTTTGTTATCTCCACTGATTATGTTAGGTTTTCAAAGAATGTCGGTTATATATCAATTCCATTTTCAAGTCTGGTTATTCTGAGCTTTAAGAATAACAAATACCAATGTACATTAGACATTTAAGCATAGAGAAAATACAATTTTTCAAGGAGATTTGGTTTTAAATCTGGATTGTTAGGTTAGGTGTCAGACCAATCATGTGCTTAGTCACTTTAGCAAGCAATCTCAATATTTACATCGATCTCATCAATTATTAACAAATAACAATGTAGTTCCAAATATAACACATTCATTAAGAAGATAAACTAAATCTTTCATTTCAAAATATATCATAGTTCAAAACAAAAGGCTTAGATCGTCTAAAAACAAACAAACATTCATCGATCCCAAGAATAGAAATCACTCTCAGTATCTCGTCACTTAGGTACCTGAGGGTCCGCCAACTCCACCTCGCAAAAAACAGAGAATTTGCTCTTGCTAACGAAGAATCTCATCTTGTTTTACATCGATGCCGAGCATAATCTCTCGTAACATCCGTCGGTCACTTGTCTCTGAAAGGGCCTGCTCACCTTCTCTCTCTTCCTCAGCATCCAAGGCATCCTGAACCTCATTGGTGCCTTGATCTAGTGGCACATCTTGCCTTGCCGCTGGCCCTATGCTATGACCTAGCTCCTTCTAAACGATACTTTATTCAGCTTTCCCATTAGCTTGAGCACTTCTATCTTTGACTTGATCTTCACTTCCCAATCCCTGCATATCTCTGTCACCAGTGCTTCCAAAGCGGAGTGAGTTCCTCTTAGCATCGCAGCCTTTGATCATTTCAGACAACATCAACAAGGGAAGGAGTAAAACCCGGGTAAATTTGATTTTTTTCTTAAAAAGGGGCAAAATAGTCATTTTACTACTATAATGCGAAATTAAAATACATATTCTCTAGAGCTTGTATGACGCAACGAACTCCACTGTTGGATTCATATCGTGAAATTTAGTTACCCAAACTAATTTTGTCAAATTCTGAACTAGTTAGATTTTTCACGTTTTACGAGATGATTGGGTGGCGGATGACCTCACAAAAGTTCCCTGCTTGATGAAAAACTTTTTTGTTTCCTAACCTCTAAAAATTATCCCTTTAAATGTGTAGTGTATGGATAACGGGGAGTGTCACTCTCCCTTGGGATGATGTCAAAAAGAAAGGACTAGGAATTGGGGGATAAATGAAATGTACAAAATGTGTGCAATGAAATGCGTGTGCAAAATTGCTCCACAAGCATAGAGAGAATCTTACAATGTCGGTGTTTTACTTGTAAGAGTATTCCAAGGTCGTCTCCTCATGGATGAAAGGGAGTTGTGTGTGAAGGTGCTTTTGTTGCAAAAGGAAAAAAATGTAAAATCTTGTAGCTGCAACCATGATTGAGCCTCAAAATGATATTTTTTTTTTCAGTACAACCATGACTTTGATCATGCCAAAAGAATTCTAAATCCCTACCTAGGTTATCTAATTTTTCTACACATTTTCTAAAAAAATGGGCTTTCTAGGTATGAAAAAAATAGAAGAAAAGGGCAACCAAAAGGGCAGAAAGAGATGAGCAAAGAAAGAAAATACAAAAGAAGTCAATCTAGCCAAAGAATTGTGATTTGAAAGAGAAAGGGAATGAAATGAAAAGCACAAATTATTTTCCCAAAGGTAAGATGAAGAAAAGGAGAGAATGTGCAAAAGTATAACCAAATTGGATAACCCATTTTGAACTCTTCGCATCCGCCATTTCATTAAACTACTGATCCCTGGCCACATTACAACTTGGAAAAAGCCCTAATTGATCTCATTTCCGATGCATGTGTTGGACGTCAACAAAAAAATTTGGGGTACGTTAACAGTATTACTTTATTGGTATCAATATTCTTCCATGAGATTATGTCAAACATGATTAGTTTGTTTCCCTAGATTTCACTTTCATAATTTTTTTTTGTGCATGTTCATTTACAAATAACCTTCTTCTAATCACATGTCTCTAGAAAGAAAAGTCACTATAATCAGAGAAAATTTTTTATGAAAGCATTTTAAGAGAGGTTTGTGAAATCAAAGCTATCCAAGGAAAGTTATAAAGAAAAATGTTTGTTATATAATAATTCTTGTCGCTACAATGATTATTTTTACCACATAGGAAATTTCAAATACCAATTTAACAATTGTTTATTTTTGCATAGAGTACATACCTATGAAAGAGAAGTGTTTGGGAAACAAGTCAAAATTGAGGGTTAGGTGTCTCAACAATCATGGCGCTGACTCACTTTAACAAGAAATCTTACACACACACATCTGTTCAACTAAAGTTTTTGGGTAGCTTCACTGAAAACCCTCATGAGACAACACTCGTCTGCTAGGGAAATCATAGGGTTTTAACGGCTTGTTATATTCTAAATGTAACCAAATGACCTACAAAAAATGGCATTATGAATAAGTTTTTATTCAAAATTTTTGTATTACTAGAGACTAGCGATATTTAGGTTATGGGTGTGATGCATAGTTAAAATTAACATTATACTAAGCTCTTACAAGACTAATTATGCTTTGATGGAGTTTAAATGATAATAATTCAGAGAGAAAAGTTATACAAGGGCCTACAGTCAATAACATCAAACTTTCAAGCAACACCCACGTGTTCTAGGAGAGAATTGGAGAATGAGGAAGCAAAGCATCCACGTTTGACGTCATCTTGAAATAATTAAGGGCCACTAGGAGATTGCTAGGGCGATAACATGTGGCTTGTTACAGCTATCTATTGTGGGTGACAAAAGCTACATTATTACCATGTTCAAACTCTAATAGCGTTCGAACGCTCATCAAAGAAGACAGGCTTCCACATTCAAATGCTAACAACGTTTGAACGTAAATCCCAGATAGACAGCAGAAAGATTAGATCTCCATCCGGATTTTGGGACATTCACTTGGACTTCCAGCACCTATAACTATTATTCTACTCTTCTTTTACCCCCTCCTCCTTGCCTATAAATACCTTCCTTTGGAACTTTTTAAAGATCATATTTGTAAGAGGAAGAAACCATCTAAAAGTAACTAGCTTTCTTTTACTTTCATTATTCATTTCATTAGCTTCCATTGTAAAAACTTCTTTCTTCACGTAGATGAGTGAAAATCTCTCACCTTTCTAGCTCTCTTTTAGCCTTGAAGTGTGGGTATTGATTCACACATTCTTCGTCGAAGATAGACTTATTATGTAGTGTATTTTTTCTTGTAACTCCTCTACATGGAGTGATGCAAATCACTCACTTTTCTAGCTTTCTCAAAGTCATGAAGAGTGAGTAGTTTCTCATTCTTTAGTTAGAGGTAATGGACATGTATAAATCATTCGGAAGTTGTATTTGTGCATTTCAGTTATGCTTAATGCTTTATCTTTTGATTGCTTACTGAAGGATTGAATGCATCTAGCAAAGCTAAGGTACTTTGTACAATCAGGAGTCCTTTCTAAGACAAGTTAACTCTTGGCATAAGACGATTATTTGGTTATTTGCAAGTACTCAAGCTAGATCTTCATGATAACATTTCAATCTTCACTATTATTATGCTTTAACTAAGAATGGCATAATATCACATAGCTTGGATGACTTGTAGTTACTTGGTTTTTTGTAGAAGCGTTGAGTCCCGACAATGACAATTCTGGTAATCTCTACAAAGACATCGGAACCATGTTCTTAATTCTTACAGTCCATATTTTTCCTCGAATTAACTTGCTATTGACATTGGGGTTAAATGAGTTGTCAAGCACAAATATAACAACTAGATGATTGACTATATGTCTAGATCCTCGAGCTAAAGAGTGACTTTTTTATTTAAGAGAATATTATATTTTTGTCTAGAAAATTCCATAAACATCATAACTTCAAATCTCAAGGGTTCCAATAACCTTAGTATCTGTCACTATTTACTTTAGAACATCAACAGTAGTTTCCTATGGATTTGACTCCGGACTTAATCAAATTATAACTACAACTTTACCGCCTGCACTTGGGTGTATACATTTTTTATCAAGTCATATTCTCCAAGACATTAACCTTAGAGGCGAAAATCAAAACAATAGTCCTAAGTGATTAGCACACAACTTTGTATATTCTGAGATGCTAATCAACTCATTTTGTGTGCTTTTAAGCTTTAAATGATATAAAGTATGATAATTGAAGTCTTAACGCCATGTGGTTGTACTTGCAGTTGAATGGAGACAATCATTGTTTTAAAGACCCTCCCACACCTCTTGGGTTGAAGGGAATTGAAAAGATAGGTTGAGGATAGCTCAGGAGCAAAGAAATCAAGAGTTGCAGATAAGGAAGCAGAATGGTACCAGTACCCAAAACCTACTGGAATAAGGGTACCGGTACCACGTTCCTGACGTGCCCAAATTCTATAGATCTGCTCAGCTGTTTTGAGGGCCCCACCAGTGCGACTCCACCACTTTTCTGACACACCCAGGATACTAATCAGCGTGCCCTCTCCTTCCCTTGAACCCTGAAGCTACAACATTTAATGAAGGGTGAGAAAGAAGGGTAAAAACAGCCCCTGACATGGGTCTGGCCCTAGCTGCCCCTACCCCCTTTGGTTGACTGCCACCTCCAGAGGGTCAGCCATGCTCTCTTGCACGATTTTGGAGGGGAGCTGCTTACTTCTCCAGAAAGAGGGGTTGGAATGGAGAATTACATTTTGTATTGTATGAAATATAGAGAGAGAAGCTCTGGGAAGAAGAGGATGAATAGTGCATTCTAGAGAGAGAAAGTGACGTTTTTCATGTATTCTCCATTGTTTTAGCTTGGAATATTTTGTAAGGATCTTGAGAACTTCTTTGAATGCTATGAATGCTAGTTCATTTATTTTGGTTCTTAGTTTAATGCTCATTTCAATGCTTTACCATTAATGTTTTCTAGTTCTTCATTTTTTCATCGATTCAAAATGGGTTTTCATCTTTTTCAAACTTAGCTTGTGAGTTATTGCATTTAGTTACTCTAGACCTTCATTTCATTAAAATGCACCTTCATTACATAGTCATTCTCATTTCAAGTATGAATAGCTAAAATTTCTAGTTGGCAAGACCAAGGGGGATCTCTCTTTGGGCACACCATCTCAACTCTTTCACCCCCTCCCTTTAGAGTCAAATGGTTTGTTTTGACCAGATTGAAGGTGGGTGATTCGATGAAACTTTGATAAACCGTAGGCCTAGTTAGGGGTGTCAAACATGTCGGGTCGGGTCAGTTTCGTGTCGTGTCACTTTTTGCCGTGTTTTTTTCGTGTCGTGTCATTTCGGCACGTGACGGGTTTGGGTCAATATTCATGTTAATAAAAAATTATTTAATTTGACAATAACTAATATAATATTATTTAAAAATTATAAAAACATTATAAAAACATTATAAAATTCTTATTTAAGAATATAATACTCGTTAAATAATTATTTTCTATCTACAGTACCCATTAATCGTGTTATTCGTGTCGAACCTGAATTTGACCCATTTATTACCGTGTCAACTAATCGTATTTTTTTCGAATTCGTGTCGGGTTCAGTTTGAGTCGGGTTCGTGTTCCAGGTTAAAAATTGACAGCCCTAGGCCTAGTCACGGTTTATGCTTAGATACTCACCGATATCATCCCCGGCTTTCCATGAATCAAACATTCATTCATACCCAATCGGAGGAGTGGGTTGAGTTGAGGTGACATACCCATTGGAGTAACCTCTTGGACTTGCCAACACTTGTTTCCCATTAGATTCTCATTAGCTCACACTTCACCAACCAAATCGCAAGACAAAATATTTTTACATTTCCGTGTTTCACCAAATCACTTCAAACTTGACACACTTCCTTCCCTGTGGATACGACCTTGGAATACTCTTCCAAGTATCACACGACACACGAAAGTCTCCTTGCGATTGGGGAGCATTTTTGTGCATACGCATTCCATTCTACATCATTCCATTTCTCTTGCCTCATTGCCCTTTCTTTTGACACTATCCCTAGGGGAAGAAATCTTTCTCCCCCGACCATACATTGCATCATTTGAGGGAGAGTAATTAGGGGTTAGTTGAGAATAGGTATTTCAATCAATCACTAAGCTCCTCAAACCTGTCCTAAGTTTGTCTCTGGTGATCGAACAACCTTTTCGTAGTATTCTTCAATATAACTATAACCTCAGTAGCTAGGAAAATCGAAGGTGTTGTTGTGGAAATGTTAGGGCTTGTGTCAGTTGTAGTGGGTGGTGGTGGAGTGGTAGAATTGTTAGGATTACCTGTAGAAAGTGAAGGTGGAGGTGAAGGTGGTGTTCGTGGATGAGGTTTATGGGCTAACTAACCATCAAATTTCTCCTACCTCAAATCTACATTGAGTCTCTCTCCTTGCATTGGGAAATAAGATATGGGGCCATGAAATGGTTTGTGAGATAGATGTGGAAAAAGTAGGGCCCCTCAAAGGTTGTATCTGATCTGTTAATGGAGTCAATATCTGTTAATAGAGTCAATACTTTGTTCTTCAATCACAATCAAGTAATCAAATACCAAAGGGAAGTTGTAACACCCCAAAATAAACCTTGGCAGTATTACTATTTAAAGACCATTTACAATCATGAGAGCAACTACATCACTTCATATCCAAAAAGAATTTACTTCATCATTCAGGCATATACAATAACATCCAAAAGAATATGCCCAACAATGGCATTTACATCCCCAAAAGAATATCAAAGTAGATCTTGCAGCGGAAATACAAAATAAACTAGACTACACAATGTTTCAAAAGGATGCCCTAGTCTAGTACAAAAGAAGCTACCGCTCTACAGATCCACCTCGGGATCTAGGTTCCCCTCGAGTGGAGCCTCCCAATGTCCCGGCTCGTCGATGCTGAGATCCTCCTCTAGCACCAAATCTGAAAAATATAATTTGTAGGGGGGTGAGCACGAAGCTCTGTAGCCACATTTCTCCCAAACTCAAACAAGGTTTTAAAACATAGAAAACGGTCAGTCTCATTTCACAAGTAACATATATATAACATTTGGAATAAAACAGAGGCATTTGGAAAGAGATCTCAAGTTTAAACAGTAGCAATAATAAAATAAACGAATAAAAGGAGTTTAACAATAATAACCAATATTCCAATTTAAACTGTTTAGAAAAAGGACTTCTCCCCCATGCATTGTCCCATACCAATGCATCGGCAAGAACGACCCAACTCATAATTCCATGTATTTTCGGTTCATTCCCGTACCATGTATGATGATTGCTTCCCATGAATCTACCCCACGATTATATCTAGTCCACCAATCACAATCACAATCACAAGCACTTTAGAAAGGGGCGTCTACCATCACAATGGCAGTGACGTGTCCCTTCCTAGGAAAAGTATACTATCCCTTGTTCGAACTCCAGTGAACGATAGTGGTTGCATTACCAAATGACAACCCACTATAAGTGTTAGGAAACTATCTCACCCCCATTGGGGTAGACTAACCTCTAACACTCTACGGCATCTCTCGAAGGTAATCCAAGTCCATCACAACACCCATACAATGAGGAAACCGAGAATATGCTCAATTCACAACAATTTCACAATTATAGTAAAATCCTCAATTTTTCTCACATGTGTCAGATAATCAAATAATCCAAGAAAATATGCAAGAGATCATAATCTATATTATTTTGTTGTACAATATTCAACACTAAATTTTTGAAATCAAGAATTTAGAAAAATTTAAAGAAAAGTTCATCTCTCTTGGAATTTAGGGTTTTTAGGCAAGAAAAAGGATTCAAGGGTTAATCAAACAATAATATTGTTTAAATCATGGTAATAGTCACAAGATATTAAGAAACAATGATTATTTAGCATACATGTATAATTTAAGGTGAAAAGATTACATATATATAGGCCCTAGCCTCAATGTAAGTGAATGAGAGAAAACCCCCTACCTTGTGTTCTTGAAAACTAGGTTTTTTATCTTGGATAACCCTTTTTGACTCTTGTTTTTCTCTTCCTTCCTTCCTCTTTTCTCTTCCTTTCTTTCTCTCTTAGGGTTTCTAATGTTGGAGTGGCCGAAATAGGGTCAAAATAGACGACCTTAGGTATTTATAAGGCTTAAATTGGATCAAGGTCGCGACATTAAATGTCCAGATTTTTATCGGGTGTACCGGTACTATTTGGTACCAGTACCCAGTACCGGTACCAAAAACCTTCTGGAATCGGGGTACCGGTACTCGGTACCGGTACCATTTGGTATCGGTACCCGGTACCGGTACTACTCAGCAGACAGATTCTTCCTCCGTCTTCCAAGCTTCCAATGCACTTCATATTACCTTTCCCAAGGTTTTTCGACCTTCCG
>CM042202.1:86436-174420 GCA_023539305.1 Ilex asprella | reverse complement strand
TTGACCTAGAAACATTTAGAAACTTATCTAATAACTAATTCCAATCTCAAATGTCTTTGAAACTTAAACTTCCCAAATCCATTTGTCTCCCAATTATTCATTTCTAATGTTTTAACCTATGTGATTCATTCTTTCATCATTATACATATCCTCATTTTCACAATAATTATCTATCCTATAACTATATACATTTATAAAAGAAAATGCGGGGTGTTACAGAAGTCCATTACTCTTTTAGTTTCTCTCAAAAACTAATTGGATAACTTCAAAGATTAGTGTAGGCAAATCGATGGTTAGCTTCGAAATAATGACATAAAGCAAATGTGATTTGTGTAAAGGGAAATCACTAATATGGGTCTCTAAACTCACAATCTTATATTGCTTGTTCTGAAATTCGGTGGGTGTGGCTTCCTTACAATCTCAATAGCCACTGTGTGGATCTGTGGAAACTGAGCTCCCCTAGTTCTATAACAATCTTGTGGTACTTGGGGAAGACCTAACAATTCAACAATAGAAGCATAATGAACCTAAAAAGATGAACCTCTAACATATGTACAAAATCTCTCCAGCTTTTAGTTCAAACCATGGACATGCGAATAGATGTAACACCCCCGATTCCTCGAGCACATCATTGATGTTTCAAATACAAACTTGTCACTTTCCAAATGGGTAATTTTAATGTGCTACTCAAATTTATAAACTTAGGGATTATAGCCTTTTTTAAAAATCAAAAGTTAAAATGTTTATGAAGTTCACCTTACTTTAAAGGCTTTACAAAATGTTACATCATTATAGTAGAAACAATGTAGTGTCTAGCAAATCTAAGCAAGAAAATTACGCTCAGCTCTGGCCCTTGCCCCTTGTAATTGGTATTTTCCACATATTGCACCATACCACAGAAATAGAGAATAACTTTCATAGGATGAGCGACCACATGCTTAATAGATTGACCAGATTCTGCGAGTACGCATTAATTATAAAATAATGTAAAATTTTCATAGTGATTGGTATTTAACTGGCTTGCTCTACGGGAATAACTACCAAACATCTTGTTGACCTTTCCCATCTCCAATGCCTCTAACTTTTGAGACAAGGTGGCCATTTTGGCCTTCAGATTATCCTCTTATTTTAAGGCATAATTTCCCCTTGGAAAATGGAGACTCTAGACTTTACTTGGGTCGATGGGACCGAGGCCCACATCTAGGCACTCTCATCTAAGGTGTAAAAGTAATCAAAGGCCTCATTAGGGCTTTTACCTAGAAACTCTCCTCGATACATCATCTCAACAAACTTACATGATGAAATGGGGAGAGCATCATAGAAAAACCCTACTAACCTCCAAGTTTCAATGCAAGTGTAGAAGATTTGAGGGCCCATTGATCAAAGGAAATGGGAGGTCCTACTTCTGGGATGGAGCCATATGACACAAGAGTGTCATGTATGGTTCATTTGAGAAAGGTGTGATGATACCACCACCTACTAGGGATTCATAAACTAAGCTCGCAAGATCTAAAGTGGAATCGTGCAACAAGTCAAGCTTTAAATGGAAAGTCCAATGGATAAAGTCTCGCTTGCTTAGACAAGAGCTCAAGAAGAAGTAAATACTCTATAAGTCCAATGTTGAACTATAGGAATTAAAGGGAATTCAAGAATAATGCAAAGAATAAAGATTTCTTGAAAATAATTGTATTAGTTGAAGAATGATTGTAGGTAAAATTTAAAAGAAATAATTATAGAAAAAACCATCCTTTAGCTTCAAGATATAAATTTGTTCATGTTCATTGAATAATTATATTTATGCAATTCATAATTATCTCAGTTGATTTTTAACATTAGTATAGTCAACTGAAAAATATAACTTTGAACACAATTAATTTGACTAATATGAAAAAAGAATTTTAAGAACTAGTTTTATAAAACTCGTAGGGAATCATAAGAATTGAATACACCAAGAAATAAATCTTGTTAATAGACAATCAAACAATTATATAGATTATGAAACTTTGCTAAAACATTCAATCAATCTTGGAAAAAACTAAAGATTTAACATTAAATTCAAGAAAAGAATTGCATAATATAAATATTTGAATAGACACTCACAAAATCCATTCACTATGCTAAAAGGGCATAAGGGAAACTAGTCACTAGCCATTGGTAGATCTCAAAAAAATATAGTAAAATCAAAAAGATGGGATTTAGGATGATGATCCTCTCTCTAGTAAAAGAGCATATATGTATACAAGGGTGAATGTAGAACAAGTTCTTTCCACACATGAGTCTTTTTAGGTCAAATTTTGCACATCAGATAATCCAAACTCACTAGAATTGTGACGCCCCTAAAATCGGGGGTCATTAATAAGTCTGTTGATAACTCATCAACTTACAGAAATACCCGTGAATGCCACATGATCCAATATACCATTATAGCCCATTTATATCATTTGAAGTGAAAAACACATAGCCTGAAAACATGGCAAAACAGTTTTAAAATTTGAGATTTTTGGAAAGAGTACCAGTACCATTTGTCTACTAGAAAAGTGGTACCGGTACTTTCTGCCCAGATTTGCCTGTTTGACCTGTTTTTTATTTTTAATACATTCCAAACCATTCAAAAATCATCCAATACATGTTTAACACCATTGCTCACATAAAACTTGATAAGTATAAGTTCTATTACATTTATTTACATAAATTTACATGCCAAAAACTAAGTTTTCACAATGATTTTACAAAATCTCCAAGTAAAGCCACAGCTCGGCTTTTCTTCATCCTTGATGGCCCGAATGAGAGCCGTCCACTGGAGTATGCCCCATACCTGAAATATTTTTTCATATAGGATGGGCTATGCTCAGTAAAGTATCTCTTACAGAGGCTACTCCCCACCTAGATGCATATGAAATGGTCACATGCAACAAACAACAACATTTATCCATTTCAAACATGGATATATGATTCAAGGTTAAAATTCGACCATGTCATGCCATGATATGAGATGGCACTCACTCATGCACTTTAATTCGAGCCCTCACCGGCTCCCACAACACAATGCAATACGCGTGTGTAAAACCTTCATCATTGATGAAGCACATCCAATGCTTGTTTGAAATAAAAGTCATATGTTTATAAAATCAAGCATTGTTGGATGTTGCACATCCAAGAGTATATTTATAAAAAAAATCTTGTGTCTTTGTAGGGCAATGGATTTTGGAATTGCACCGCCAGCTCCGTATGCCTAATTCACTTTTTTGGACTTGTACCGACGGAAGTGAATAAACCAATAACCAGGTCTTGCACCCGAGGGAGAGTCTAGCCCTTCTTACTATGCCCGACACAAGTTTTTCATACAACCATGTGAATCAATGGGATCTTTTATCCAACCTTACCAAGTCTAAATATCAACCACCAAGTATGGTGTTTGATCAACCACGCATTCACACACACACACTCATGCCTAGTGCCCATGAACATGATGTCAATTTTATGCCCAAATTTCAATGCATGCCAAGTGAGCAATTTCCACATATCAGCATGTACCATGGCAATTTATATCACATGCATATACTCACCAAACTGTCACATTGTCAATATATCAATACGCATATATCAACAATAATTTACCAGCATGTTATCACACAACCCATGTCATTCATAAGGCACAATATAAACACATAGCATGCCCACCAAATACCAATTTTCAATAATTTTCACGAGGAATTTTCACACATCAAAATCAAGCTAGGAGTTGGTCTAAGCCATTTCCATACTCATTTTCTCATTTTCATAATAATAGGCAAGTCATGTATAATCACATACACCTAACCATCCCTTATGAACATTCTAGGTCAGAAATTAACCAAAGTAGGAAGAACCCTACGTCTTGAAGCGTAAATCGAAGGGTAGAAACTTGAAGAACGCCAACACAATCTCCGAAACTTGATTTTTCAAAAAATCTCCCATTTGAATCTTCAATGAAATCCCTCGTTCTTGGTATGGCTGTGTATCCCTAGTCAAGGAAATCGACTTTAAACCTTGGTTCGACAAATTCCGACCGACAGAACTCCGTGAATTGAAGGAAGAAGATGAAATTTTCTCTGTTCTCATCTCTTCCCTCTTCCAACGTGAACCAGCAGAGAAATGGGGTGAGAAATATCTGATTTTCATATATTTAACCCCTATTTATAATTTTGATACTCTGCCCACATCGCGTCACACACCCCCACTTGTTCGGGTTCGTTTTCACCCCGAAACGATTAATTTCATCCCGATTTGTGTTCAAATTAATTTTGTTTGAAATTTAATTCAATTATAAGAAAACTTTACAAATTTTATTTTTGGGGACTTTTGTGAGGTCATCCGACACACAATTGTCTCGTAAAACACGAAAAAATCGACTATCTCGGAATTCGACAAAATTTTCAAGGGTAATTCAGTTTCGCGATAGGAATCCAACGGCGAATTCCATTGCTTCATCCAATTTCTAGAGAAATACATATTTTAATTCTGTATTATGGTGTCAAATTATCTTTTTGTCCTTTTAAAAAAAATTAAATTTTCCCGAGTTTTACAAGAATGATCTTCATAGGTGCGTATGGATGGTACTTGTGGCATCCAAAAAATATAACTCTGTGGAATAATTTTCTTGGTGTGTCTAGATGGTGATTGGTGCGTCCAGATACACCTACACATCATCAAGCTCATTAGTCATCATCATACTAGCACCCGGATGGTGTTAGTGGCGTCCAGACGGTGCCATTTTTTAGAAATTGCTTATCCATCTCGTTTTTCATCAACCTAGCAATTGGGGAGCGTTAGCACAATCATTATGTGCTTGGCTAGCTCTAACTGCCAAAACTCTCAATTATTTGTTAAATCATCCTTTATTCAACTTTGACCCTTCATCTAGTGTTTTCTCCACTTAAATTGTTCATTATCAAAATAAGACAAACAACTAGAACAAGTATCAAGTTAGAAAATTTGGGAATCTAATACATTTTATCTCAAATATTATGCAATTAACCATTATTAAATATAATAAAATAACACTTTTGATGGTTAATCAATCATCAAGCTTCAAAGATCAAGATTTGTAAGCAACAAGGAAGGAAATGAGATCAAGCTACAATGCCATATCGAGATCACTCCAATGCACCTTCAAGCATTGGTATTAACCATAGAGATCTAAGAACCATTGGTTTAATTTAGTAGACTTAGGATGATTAGTTTTCTAAATGGAATTTGGAATATCCTAAAATAACTCCTAAGGTTGTCTAATGAAAATATTTTCTAAACCTTAAATGCGCTTTTGAAAATATAGTTTGAATTGTTTATCAGACCCCACTTGAGCAACACCCTTTAGTATTCAAGAGGACGAGTTTTTACTTGGTTTTCACCTTAAAAACTAATTGGGACTGCTCTCTGCTCACCTTCCTTCAGCTAGGGATAAAATCAGGAAAAGATGACAAGTTGGGCAAAAGAGACCACCCTCTAAGTGTTGCTCAAGAGGTTCCTTCCTACGATTTTGGTTTGAATCCTTTTTTTATTCTAGTAACAACCACACTCCCATTACTTGAGCAATCATCCATGAATTTTAGTTTACTTGATCCCCAAGATAAACCCTATTATGAGTTTATAAATAGAGGCAAACCTTCTCATTTTAAGGTAAGGCTCTAGATGCCTCTTGAGGGAAAATTGTATCTACCAAATACCATGAGAGCTTATGAACCAACCATAGAGACTAAGGCAAATCCATATTGAGACTGTAATCCACCTTCACACATAAGAGAAGATGATCTATTTTGGAGATCAACCAAAACCCATTGAAAATGTGTGCATTCTGAGGATTTTGGTGGAGAAGATTGATTGCGGCCTAAACAATACATTGCAGCGGAGAGTTCAAGTAAAGCTATTCATATCATCAAATAGGGACTTTCAGTGGATAGATCTATTGAAAGAAAGGAGTGTATAACCATGATATTAGTTTAGGTATAAGACTTGAGTACTTGTAGGTCGATCTTGGAATTGTGGATTAGGATTTGGTGAACTACGAGTTGTTTATCGAAGTTTTTCTTGGTTAATTTTTTCACATCAACAATTATTTGTCTCTTTATTGCTTATTTGATTATACACTTGCAATTGATCCACTTAGTTGTACTATGTGTTTAATATTTTGAGTGTTTAGCTTTTAAATCATTAATAATGATTTTGGTTAATGTTGTCTTGGTTGGGATAGCCAAGGGAGATTGAGTGTTAATCGACAAATTGACAAATTCATTCCATCAAATCTACATGGCTTGTTTTGGTTGTTCTTGGTAAAAAGGATTCTTATACTTAGTTGTTTAATTAATTTGTTCAGAGTTAATTGTGATATTCATCGGTTAAAATTGGTGCTTTTTTAAGTTTAAAATTAGAAAAATTGGTGTTTCTTTAAGTTTAAAACTAGAATAACATATTCACTCCCCCCACCAGGTAGTGTCTCATTCTCACGTATTTAATCATAAGGGACAACCATTCCGCATTAATTACAATATTCTTAACAAAAATATTGGGATTCAGATCTTCTTGATTATATTTTCACTAAATTTCATTCAATGGTGGATCACTCACCATATAGAGGCAGGGGCTCGCTCTTTTACTTTTAAAAATTGACAATAGAGGTATTGTTGATTAAATGACGTCATTTTATTTGACAAAGCAATGCCATTTTATTTGACAAAACAATGTCGTTTGCGTCAACTACGCATCTGTTGTTACAACCTAGGATCTTGAGCCTGCACGAGTGAAGGCCCACTTATAAAATAATCATATCAAGTGAAATCTATACACAATATATAACAATAATGACGTTGGTTTGAATGAGCTCCAAAACCCATCCTGATTTCTTGAATTTTTTTATTATTAAACTTTTCAAATTGGATTTTTCTTTATATCATTGACTCTTTTTAAATAGCTTAATTCCTAATTAATAGGATAATTCTTAAAATTTCTCTCCCATTATCTCTCCTTTTCCAGTGTCTTTCTCTCTCTCAAACACACATGTACTTTATCTCTTCTAAATCTATATTTACTACATATTATAATATTTAATTTATGAGACAGAGTGCACTTTCCCTCATAAAGTATTAGATTTTTTTTAATTTTAAATAATTTAATAACAATATATCAATCTCATCAAATTAAAATCAGTTTATATGACTTATGTATAGCAATATATTGAGTAATTTTTTATAAATACTAGGGTTGGAATAGAATGAGGGGTGGCAATAGGGGGAGAGAGTAGGGGAGGCAGTGGTGGTAGATATAGTAAAATTGTGTTAAGAGTGATTGGAAATATGGTAGAGGTAGTAAAATTGTGTTAAGAGCGATTAGAAATAAGATGCATCGAATTTGCATCGCGAGTTAATTTAAAATGTAAAAGAGAGTATCTTATTGTGATTGATGATGCACAAATTGGTTTACACACCACAGTCAAGTAAATAGTATAAAATGTAATACAATAAGTAGAGAGACAGAAAATAAGGTTTATAGTGGTTCGGTCAATCAAGACCTACGTCCACTTTCAATGGCTAAATTCGCGGGGAATTTTATTAACTCTGGTGTGTTGGGAGAGTAAAGAATTACAAGAGAGAAGATGTGAGCTTGATTTTTTCAGATGTCCCCAAGTGTTGGGGGAGCTTACAATTTATAGCCTGCGTAGTAATTGAGTAGCTTGACGGTTATAACAGACTGAGACAATTTAATAGCTGATGACCTCTCCTCTTCCTCAACGGGCAAGGGTATGGCTCCTGGATGCTCTCACAGCTTCCTGATGGGCTTGACCATCCTGGACCTTATAGGGCTTGCTTGGTCTTCTATAGACTTGAGCTCCTAGTTAAGTTTGGGCTTTACATATGGGTTGGGTCATTTTGGATTTGATTCATCATTTACCCCCCCATGCCCCATGTCCAATTAACTTGGAAAAGGGAGCATTTAGTTGAATTTGAATTCTAACTCAAGAAGAATCCTCTCCCGCTACGTCCATGTGGCGCCATGACTCGAGGATCGACTTGCCCGGTCGGGTGGCGGGGCTCAGGGGCAGCGCCCCCGGACCTCAAAACGGGTTTCTATATCAAACACCAAGGCTCCTTCTCCATTATTGATGTAGTTTTCCTTGTTGAACACCTCGAATTTTTTCTGTTTTTACTTGGATTTTTAAGAGAGCCCTTGGTTTTTAATTTAGGTAATTCCCTCCTTGTAAACCCTAAGCTATAAATAGAAGCCTTCCCTTTTATTCTGCCTATTTCCTTCAACCCATTCAAGAGTGCTCCTTCTTGACATCTTTGGAGATCCAAGGTTTGTGATTTTTTGAGTTTGGGTATTTTTAACAATGGTGGCTAGTGGTAAGGATGTTCGCACAAGTCTTGGTGTGCAGCTTAAAGAAGGTGGAGTTATGTATAGAGGAGAGATGGAGCCGCTGAGCTCTGCGTGGTGTGTGCTTGCGCGAGAGAGGGGGTGTCGGGCATCTCTTTTGGTGCTGGTTTTGGCGAGCAAGGAGACGGGCATCACCTTGGCGACCTCATTGGCCAAGTAGCCTTGGAGAGGCAAACATGAGCGAGCAGCCTGGGCGTGCCAGCCTGCTGGGCGAGCTGCCTAGGCACTCCAACCTGCTGGATGAGCGGCCTGGGTGTTCCAACCCACTGGGCGAGCTGCCTAGGAATTCCAACCTGCTGGGAGAGCCAAATGAGGCATCAAAGGCTGTTCTTAGCACTGTTTTTTAGCAGCAATTTGGGCATGCTTGTTGTGTTAGGTACTGACCAGGCTGATTTGGGCACCCCTGTAGGCACTAATCCAGTTGATTTGGGCGAGGAGAAGAGGCCAGATGCCACTTTGGATGCTGGACTGAGTAGTGCAGGTGACGGGGAAGCTTTGGGCGAGCCTGATTCTGGAGCTAAAAAGCAGTGTGCACTGAAAAATTTTGATGGTAGAGATCCAGTTCCTCCGAGTGTGACTTCTCAAAACCAAATTCCTCAAGACCTTTCTCCTAGTGGCTTGGCAATTCTTCAAGTCTTCGTAAGAAAAAATATAAAATCAAAATAATTGATAATGGGTCCAAGGTGAGTACACTTTCTAGTACACTCAATTCTGATGATGAGATCTTGAGGATTATTTTTGTTTATCACATTCCTCCGACTGTGCTGTGCCACCGAGCTGAGATGGGTGTCCTCTGATGACTCGTCTAGTGATATTGTGGTTTATGAGGAGATGCTTGAGCCTGGGCTCAGGTTTCCCATGTCTCATTCTATTTGTAACATTCTCCACTACTTTTCACTCACCCAGGTGCAGCTGTCACCCAACAGTTGGAGGGTTTTGTTGAGCTTTCTGGTGTTGTGGAGGAAATGCACCATGTCGATGCCTCTCCTAAGGAATTTTATGGAACCTATACTTTGAGCGAGCCCCCTGCTCCCAACCGGGGCTAGTATTACTTTACCATAAAAGGTAAGTTGATCACCAGACTTCGGTCCAACTATCATAGTTAGAAATCTCGTTTTATGTTTTTCGGCAGAGAGCGGGTTGTGGAGGCCGATAAGGCTTTAGCATCGAAAGGATGGATTGTCCCCAAGAAACTTGGTATGTCACATACTTGCTTTATATCCTCCTTTTCTTTTCTTTTTTTTTTATCATTCATCTTACAGATTCCCCAGTGCGCTCCCTAGACCAAAAGTGGAAACTGAAGGCTATGATAGCTCACCCTGATAAAGATTTTGGAGTCCTTATGCCCAATGATGGTAGGACCAAAAGTACTTCTAGCGGCTCCTCTTTGAAGAGGAAAGGAGGTGAGTTAGTTCCTTTGTACTTTCCTCTTTTGGCTGGTGTTTTCATCTAGGTAATCCTTTATTCTCCTTGCAACAATAGATAGAGAGAAAATCAGGACTCGCCTCTTTGGTAAGAGTCCTCCTCGTTCAAGGTGATGAAGACTTCTAAGATGGCGACGAGCGACGTCTCTCAAGATACCTTTCCAATGGCATCGTGAGAGCCCTCCCATCAATCGACCCACCCAAAGATGCCTCCTCATTTAGAGACTTCCTCAAATGCACCCCCTGAGTCTCATTTGAAGTTCCGCTTGTTAGTCACACCTTTTACCCCTCGTTTGTCCACTCCTCTTGTGGGGACTTCGACTAGGGCACCTTATCAGATTAACTCCATGTTGGGTAACGTGTGGGTCATCAGGGATCAGCTCGGGAAGTTTTTGTTATCCAATGATGTGAATGAGATTAGTTCGTTGGGCACCGAGAGAATCCTGAACTCTTACCAGGAAAGCTTGGCTCAAGTAAGGATTTGTTTATCTCCCTTTTCTCCATTCTTTCCACAAATTTGTGACATCCTTTTTTTTTATTTTTCCTCAGGCCTCAACTGCAGCTATGTGTATGTTTTCAAGGACCATACTTTATCACAGGCTGAAACATGATCATGAAGTGTTGCAAAATGAGTTTCTTACTGCTCATAGGAGGATCACCGAGCTTAAAGCAACAGGTAGGACTTTTGATGTTGACCTTGTGGCAACCCGTGAGAGGGTGTTTGGCCTTGAGGTTGAGCTTTCAACGACCCATGGGAGGGTGGCCACGCTTGAGGTTGAGTTTGCAGAGGCTCGTGAACGGACCACGCTCAGGGAAGCTGAACTTTTGGCGACCCATGAGAGGGTGGCCAAGCTTGAGGCTAAGCTTGCAAAGGTCTATGAGAGGGCCATACTCAGTGAAACTGAGCTTTTGGCGACCCATGGGAGGGCAGCCGAGCTCGAGGCTGAGCTTGTTGTAGTCCGTGAGAGGGTCATGCTCAATGAGGCTGAACTTGTAAAGACCCGTGAGAGGGTCATACTCAAAGAGGCTGCTGCAGAGGCAGAGGTGAAGTGTACTCAAGAAAGAGCTTCTCAGGCGGAGGTGGACCTGGAGAATGGCATTGCAGATGCTTTCATTGACTGTTATGAGGAGTTTCGGGGAAAGATTTTTGCTGCCTTTCTCGACATTGATGTTTCAAGCTTCTTGCCAACTGAGGCGACTGATGAGAGCGATGGAGGTTCTGATGATGTCGAGAGTGATGACAAGGAGGAGGATGATTACCATGAGAGTGGTTAGAGTACTAGGGACTTTTTGATTTTTTTTTTAGGAAAGGAAAGCATTGTGTTGCATTTGTAGCCCTACTTTCTGTAGAAGTATTTTTTGTCACTGATGCTCTTTTGAGAAGTTGAATAAAAATGCAAGCATCTTTTTTGAATTAATTTTAAAATTTTATTCATTTCATTGCTTATGTAACATAAAAAAGTAAAAAATAAAATCAAGTCCCCAACTTTTCTATTCTCTCTCAAAGTGTCACTGATAGTACCTATTCAGATGCTTAGTATTCCATGGATGGGGTAAAACCTTCCCCTCAGAACTCTGTATCTTGTAGGTTTTTGACCTCACCCCTTCTGTTACAGGGTAGGGTCCCTCCCAGTTTGGTCACAACTTTCCTTCTTGTGAATTATTTGTGGAGAGGATCACTTTTTTGAGGACCTAGTCTCCTGGCTAGAAGGAACGAGGCTTCACTCTCGAGTTATAATACTTTGTCATGTGACGCTTGTACTCCACGTTGCGGACCACAAGCATCTCCCTTGCCTCCTCTACCAACTCGAGGTTGATACAAAGTCCCTCCTTGTTGGTGGCAGGTTCATGCTGTTAGACCCTTAGAGAATGTATCCCGATCTCCACAGGGATGACCGGCTCAGTTCCAATGGCGAGAGAGAAAAGGGATTCTCCAATTGGAGTTCTCAGTGTGGTTCGGTAGGCCCATAATACGCTTGGGAGCTTGTCAACCCAAAGACCCTTCGCGTTTCTAAGCCTTGTCTTTAGGTTACGTAGCATTGTTCTCACCATGACTTCTGCTTGTCCATTTGCCTGTGGGTGCGTTGGGCTGGAATGAGGCTGCTTTATCTGGAGGTCAGCGCAGAATGAGTTCAGGAGCTTTTTGTCGAACTGTTTGGCGTTGTCATTCACAATGGCATGGGTATCCTAAAACGGTAGACCAGGCATTTCCAGATAAAATTTTTTACCTTTACATATGATATTTTTGCTGAGAGTTCGGCCTCCGCTCATTTGGTAAAGTAATCAACTGTTACCACTACAAATTTGCATTGTACCCTACTCAAAGGTAGGGGGCCTAAGATGTCAATGCCCCATTTAAAAAAGGGCCACGGACTTGTGACGACTGTGAGTTCCTCGGGTGATTATCTGGGCACAGTGGCAAAACTTGACATTTGTCGCACTTTTTGGCAAATTCCTAGGCATCCCCCATCATACTAGGCCAGAAGTTGCCTTGTCTTAGCGTCTTATGAGCGAGGGAGTGCCCTCCAGAATGATTCCCATAAATCCTCTCATGGATTTCCAGCAAGGCATAATCAACTTTTTCAGATGAGAGACACCTCAATAATGGTACGGAGTAGTCTCTCTTGTACAGAGTGTCTTATAAGATGGTGAACTTGGAGGCTCTCACTTTGAGTTTCCTGACCACGAGGGGGTCATCTGGCAACACGCCATCCTGGCGGTAAGCTCTTATTGGGGTCATCTAGTTTGAATCAACAGCTACACAGTTGACACTTACGGCTTCCACGTCTAATTTTCTTGGTTTGAACTAGTGACCTGTGAATGTTGGTCCCAGTGGGGCTTCTGAGGATGAGGCCAGTCTGGCTAGTGCATCGAAAGTCATATTGTCCTCTCTCAGGATATAGATGATTTGAAAGTATTGGAACTTTACGATCAAGGCTCTTGCTACAGCAAGGTACTTCTACATTCTGACTCCTTTCGCTTTGAACTCCCCTTTTGCTTGGTTGACTATCAGTTGGGAATCGCTATGAGCGATGAGGTGCTTGGCTTCCATTTCAACTCTCAACCTTAGGCCAGAGAAGAGGGCTTTATATTTCGCCTTATTGTTAGAGGCAATGAAATGGAGCTTTACATCATACTTGATGGGAGTGCCATCGAGGCTGATCAGGATGTAGCCTGCTCCACTGCCTTCACTGGTCGAGGAGCCATCCACTTAAAGGTTTCAAAGGAGTAGGGAAGAGGGATTGGAGAACGCTGTGAGATTTGGGGTGGTAAGCAACGCACCCGGATTGGTACCAAGAGGGGTTTGGGCGCCAAGAGAGGTCTGGGTACAAGACATCGGTGTCTGGGCGCCAATCTCAGCACCAAGAGGGGTCTGGGCACCAAGCATGGGTGTCTGGCACTAGACAAAGTAGGCTGGGCGCCAGGCAAGGCACCAGGCTAGGCGTCATAGGGGTCTGGGACTCCAAGTAGGGTACCAGGAAGAGTCTGGTCTCCAGTCTAGGCGTCAGGGGAGGCTTGGGTGCCTGTCTTGGATGCTTGGGCACCTGTTTTGAATGTCGGTGTGTACTTCTCGGGGGTTTGGATGTCCTTGCCTAGCGTTTGATTGCCTTGAGTATCTAGGCTTGATATCTGGACTGTGGAACACTCCTGGACCTCCTCTACGGGTGTGAGCTTATCAATAAAATCTGCCAAGGCTTGCGATTTGATTGTGGCTCTTGGCTGGTACTGAATATCAAATTCGTCTAGTTCCACTACCCATTTCAAGAGTCTTCCAGATTCATCCAGTTTTTTCCAAGATTCTCTTCAGAGGCTAGTTTGTGATCACAACAACAGTATGACTCTAAAAGTAATGTTGCATGTGCCTAGCTATTGAGATGAGGGTAAGCACTAACTTCTCTAATCCCGAATATTTGATTTCTGCTCCTCGGTACGCTCTGCTCATATAATAGATGACTTTTGCACTCCATTATGGTTTCTTATGAGGACGGAGCTTACTGCTGATGAGGAGGCAAAAAGGTATAGATACAATTTCTCCCCTAGGGTGGCATATGAAAGGAGAGAAGGTGTAGCCAAGTAGGCTTTGAACTTTTGAAAGGCCTCCTCTGTCTCAGGTCCCTACTTGAACACCTTTCGGAGAATCTTAAAGAAAGGTAAACATTTGTCTGCAGACTTGGAGACAAACCTGTTGAGAGCTACAACTCTCTCATTGAGGCGCTAGAGCTCCTTGGTCAAGGAAGGCGATTTCATATCTAGGATGACCTTGATCTTGTTAGGGTTGGCCTCAATTCCCCTTTGGTTGACCATAAAACCAAGGAACTTTCTTGAGCCTACACCAAAGGCACATTTTTCAGTATTCAACTTCTTGCGGTATGACTTGAGAACATTGAAGGTTTCTTGGAGGTGATCAATGTGGTCTGTTGCTGCAAAACTTTTTACCAACATGTCATCCACGTACACCTCTATTTCTATTTGTGATTGGAACATCTTGTTCACTAGTCGCTAATAGGTTACTCCTGTATTTTTCAACCCAAAGGGCATGATCTTGTAGCGAATAGGTCCCATTTGGAGTGATAAATGATGTCTTCTCCTGATCTGGATGGTGTATGTTGATCTGGTTATACCCAGAATATGCATCCAAGAAAGTGAGCAATTCATATCCTGCAGTGACGTCAATGAGGAGGTCGATTTGTGGTAGTGGGTAGCTATCTTTCTGACACGCCTTGTTAAGCTCAGTAAAGTCCACGCAGAGGCACCATTTTCCATTAGCTTTAGTCACCATCACCATATTTGAGAGCCACTCAGGATATGCTACTTCTCTGGCCGCCCCGTTCTCTATCAACTTTTCTACCTCTTTTTTCATTGCTTGAGCCCTTTCAGTGGAGGCACCCCTTAACTTTTGGTGAATGGGCTTGTGACGAGGGTCAACATTGAGGCAGTGGGTGGCGACCTTAGGGTCAATGCCCTTGAGGTCTCCATGTGACCATGCAAAAACATCCATATTGAGCCTCAGGGAATTTATTAGCCGATGGATGAAGTCCTCAGAAAGGGAAGAGTCAATGTACACTCTTCTGTCTGGATGCTCTTCATCTAAGACCACTGGGGTGAGCTTCTCTACTGGTTCTCCTCTTTCTATGGTGGTTTCATCCCTTGGGTCAAGGACCTCTACTTGTAGGCCCTCTTATGGCTTTTTGGTCTTCATAGAGGAGACGTAGCACTCTCTTGTAGCTACTAGGTCTCCTTGGACCTCTCCGATTCCATCTGAGGTTGGAAAGCGGAGGATGAGATGATAGGTGGAGGGCACGACTCTAGGGTGTTGATAGCAGGTCGCCCTAGAAATGATGTTGTACGCTAAGGGGCAGTCTATAACAAAAAAATTGACTACGACAGTAGAGCATTGGGGTGTTGCGCTGACAGTGCTAGACCCTAGGGGGTACACCTTTTCCCCTGAGAACCTAATGAGGGGCGACCTAATTGGCTATAACCTTTCTCTGCCCAAGTTGAGATTGTCATAAGCCTCAACGAACAAAATGTCTGCTAAGCTTCCACTGTCCACAAGAATTCTCTACACTTGAAAGTTGGCAACGGTCATGGTGAGCACTAAAGGGTCGTCATGGGGGTGTTGGATTCCTTCCAAGTCCTTATTTGAGAAAGATATGACCTCACTGTTGCCATGTTTCGGCGCCTTAGACGGGCTCAATTCGCCAGGGTGCCTAGCTTTCTTGGCATGGGCTTTCATGGAGAAGATGGATTCTCTTCCTTTTGCTAACCCTCTTGAGATGGTGTGAATCTCTCCGATGGGTTGTTGGTATTCCTGATTACGAGGTGGTGGCGGAGCCTGTCCTCTTTTGGCAACATACTGGCGTAGGTGACCTCACTGGATGAGCTCCTCAATTTGCCTTTTGAGGTCATAGCAGTCGTCGGTGTCATGGTCATAGTTGCGGTGGAAACGACAATATTTGTTTCAGGTTTCTATGGTTTGGGGAAGACTTCATTCTCCCTGGTCACTTTACTGCGGGGTCATCTTGGATTTGTAATAGGATGTGCCCGACAGAGGCATTGAGGGGAGCGAAGGCTTGTCGATCCCTTTGGGGAGCAGGACCGAATTGGTCTTTGGCAGGTACCTTCTCTGTCCTACTATGCTTGTTGATATTCTCCTTCTTGTTGCCCATTTCTCTGTCTTTTCTTTTCTCCCTAGTTCTTGAGGACCCACATCGTCTAGCCTTTGTGATGTCCTCAGCATTCATGTATTTTTGAGCCTTGGCTAGCAGCTCAGGCATACTCTTGGGTGGATGTTTCATTACGGAGAAAAGAAAGCTTGATGACCGGAGGCTTCCTAGGAAGGTAGTCATGTTTACCTTTTCATCAGGCTCTTTAACTTGAAGGGCCTCTTCATTAAAATGAGTGAGGTAACTTCTGAGGCTCTCATCTTGCTTTTGCTTTATGCTGAGCAGGTGGGTGGTAGACTTTTGGTGGTGGCGTCCTCCAATGAAGTGTGATACGAAGGACCTGCTCAGCTCAGCAAATGTGCCAATGCAGGATAAGGAGAGCTTGGCAAACCACTATCGAGCAGATCCCTTCAAGGTGGTTGGGAAGTTGTGAAGTGCAGATGATTTCGTCGGGGACGTTGTGCAGTTGCATCAGGGTTTTAAAAGTTTGAGGTGGTCCAGTGGATCCTTCCTACTGTCAAAGGTCTCGACGGATGGCATCTTGAATTTTTGAGGGAGTGGGCAATTTGCCATTTCAGGTTTGAAGGGAGTGTCAGTTCGACTTATGAGATCGTCCATCGTCTCAGGTCCCTGTGCTTTCATAACGTTGAAGACGTCACCCAATTGATTTTGCACCTGTTTAATTTTTTCCTCCTAACAATTAGGAAGAGGTCCTTTGAAATTGCCACAAAAATGACATTCATGCTCTATGCTTTGGTTTTCACCCTCATACTCTTGGAGAGGAGGGTGTCCACCATGAGGAGCAGGAGAAGGAGGAGGAAGAGGAGCTGGAGGTCCATCATGGTGGGGTGCCCACATGGGAAGCGTCTTGGCGGGGAGCTCCTTGATCCCCAGGGTGTGAAACTCCTCTGAATTGAGGTCTAGGTTGGGCTCCTCCTTGTCCGGTGAGCATGAGTTGGAGGATCTACTAGTTTTGAGTCATATGTTGCGGCATAGTCTCTAACATCTGCTGCGCATTCGGAACATGATTGATAGGTGGAAGAACAACCTTTTCCTTCTGAGGTGGAATGTCTTCGGGGAAATTCATCGATCTGATGGTGATTGCAACAAATTCAACAAAGAAAGTGTTTAAGTGAGAATTTTGTCTTTCCCACAGACGATGTCAAACTGATGATACACAAATTGGTTTACACACCACAGTCAAATAAATAGTATAAAATACAGTAAAATAAGTAAAGAGATGGAAAACAAAGTTTATAGTAGTTTGGTCAATGAACACTTACGTTCACTTTTAAGGGCTGAATTCGTCGAAAATTTTATTAACTCTGGTGTGTTGAGAGAGTAGAGAATTACAAGAGAGAAAAGATGAATTTAATTTTGTTAAATGTTTTCAAGTGTTAGGGAACTTACAATTTATATAGCTTGCATAATAATGAAATAGCTTGAGAGTTATAACGAATCGGAGACAACTTAATAGTTGATGACCTCTCCTCCTCTTCAACGGGCAACAGACGAGGATATGGCTCTAGATGCTCCCATAGCTTCTTGGTATACTTGGCCATCCTGATCTTATAGGGCTTGCTTGACCTTCTACAGGCTTAAGCTCTTAGTTAAGTTTGAGCTTTACATACGGGTTGGGCATTTTGGATTTGATTCGTCAGTTATCTCCTTTTTCCTTCCCAACTAGGTTAGTTAGTCCAATGATCTTTCTCTCTCTCAATTCGTCTAATGCTCTCTCTGTCTTTATGTTGTGTTGAATTAGATGTAACCCAACTGCCGGTCCCTCATTGCGCTCCATTAGAAACGGACCTTTACAGACGGTCTTCGATCGTGATAATACTCCATGACCAATTCTCTTTCACACTACCACTTCACCACACCCATTTATCAGTTGTTTAACTGCCACCCACAGATTACCCATCATTTGTTTTCACGACCTCCTCATCTTCCTTCCTTTCCTCTTATTGCTCATCAACTCCTCTCTGGTTGGTTTCAAAGAAAATCGCAGGAACTAAGCAACCCATCAGTTCAATTTGTGAACGTATTTCCTATTCTCCGACCTCGCAAGTACCCATTACCCATTTTTCCCTCCGCCTTGTCTTCCTCCACTCCGTTTTGTATCCCACTGGAGTTACGCTGTGTTTCATACCGGAGAATACCTGAGAAAATTTCAGAGAACAGGATGATTTTTCACTCCAATTGAGTTAAAAAACACCCATTACTGATATACTCATTACCCGTGTCTACCTCGTACTAATACTCTTTCTTTTCCTCTTATTGCTGCGACAGTCTACCGCTTTGCTGCCCGAGAAAATCCAAGAAAACCTCAGAAAAAAAACGACGTAATATCGAGATTGTGCTGAGAAACATGGCATCGGTGTTCTTATACCATGTGGTGGGAGATCTAACTGTGGGGAAGCCAGAACTGGTAGAGTTTGCAGAAACAGAGACGGTGGAGGCCGCAATCCGGGCGATCGGGGAGTCCACAGAAGGTGGGATACCTGTCTGGAAGAAGAGATCACAGAAGAGTGTGATTGAAAATGCTGAAACGAGGCAAAAGAGATTTGTGGGAATTCTCAATTCACTCGATATTGTAGCATTCTTGTCCGCAGATGGGTGTTTGGCTGATCAGGAAAATGCATTAAAGACCCCGGTTTCAGAGGTGGTTGTTTTTAATAATTCACTGCTAAAGGAGGTTGATCCTGGTACAAGGTTAGTTCAATTACCCTCCATTTGTTTCCGCTATTTTCTTACTCATGTTGGGTGATGTGAAATTTCTGTTCCAGTCTAATGGGTTTTACATTTGAAGGAGGATTATGATGCTTTTTGTTCTGTGGTTGATTTTTGTCATGGTGGAGAAATCATAATTAAATTACAACAGTGAATAGTTTGTTCTTATCCTTGCTTTGGATATTTTCTGGTTCTATGGACTAAGATATGATCATCCAAGAATGCTAGCTAATGTTTTTTATCCTTATATACGGTCTTTGATGCGGATGGAGGTTCACTAATGAACAAGAGTAGAAAAAAGTTGGCAACCATTAGACGCCCCTCAACAGCTTTAAACGCCAATCTAGGCGCAAGAACCTCAACCACCCTAACCATCGCCTGAAATCAAGTAGAACGTTACAAGGGGGAGGCGGGGAGGCGAAGAAATTGCCCTAGACCCCATAGAATTAGGAACTAAACTATAAATATTGTATTATGTCCTCACTACGGAGGCAACCAAAATCGTACCAAGAAGACTGTGTAATCTTTTCATAATCTTCAGTATAGTTCCCAAGAGCAGGAGACTCCGTTAAAGAGTAGATTAGTCGAGCTCTCGAGCCGGTGAACCACTATAACTCCTCTGTGCAATCCACCGCTTTCCCAAAAAGTTACCACATTATTTTCAAGAACGTTATAGCTCAGATCAGATTAAATTAAGCAGTGTACACAGTCTGCTCAATCACGTTTTGCACACCATCAGTTTGACGTTGTTTATGGGAATGAATGTTCCTCTTACAAAAATACTGATTTTTTTCAGTAATTGATGGTCTCCACGTGCAATATGAGCAAAAATCAGTTGAATCCTCAACGGATGCAGAACCAACAGGAAGCCACCGGTGGAAGACAACAAGAAAATCTTCAAGACTTCTTGCCCCACCACTGAGACTAACCCTCCCATGGTGGGACCCCCCTCTGAATAATGAATTGGAGGCTCTTCGCTTAGTCAACCAACGTCTACTACAATAGAATGAAGAACTCTTGAAGCTTTTACAACGATCTTAGAAGGCACGACCAACTTAGGATGATCCCCCACAAGGGGAACCTCAACATCTTGATCCCCCTTAGGGAGGGCAACGAAGGGGGCAAGTATGGCCAAGCCATGGGCCATGCTCCTTATCCACCTCCTAGGAATGAAGACAATGAAGAAGTACAAAGTCAGAATGAGAGAACTGAGAAAAACGAATTTCTCCCTTTCCAACAGGAGAAAAGAGAATAATATTGGGAACAACGTTTCAAAGACATCCAACAAGAACTCAGCCACTTGAAGGAGGCTGTGAGAGGTAAGACCCCGGTAACCATGAATGCCCTGGTACAATAGACTGAGTCCGCATTTATTGTCGAAGTACTGCATTTTTCCCTCCCTTTGAAGTTCATTATTTCCCAGATGGAAACCTTTGATGGGACAAAGGATCCTATGGATCACCTCAACACCTAGAAGAACCAAATAGAGTTACATGGATATCGAGACCCCGTACGATGCCGAGCTTCGACATCACGTTGAATGGCTCAACCTTGGTGTGGTTCAATTGGCTAGCCCCGACGTCCATCTCCTCTTTTAGAGAGCTCTCCATATCCTTTGTGTCACATTTCATAGAAACTCAGACCTACCGAAAATCGAGTTACTATCTACTGAATGTGAAACAAGGACCTAGCGAGAACCTATGGTCTTATGTTAAAAGCTCAACTCAGAATCACTGAAAGTGTACGCTCCAGATAAGAAATTCGTCATCACTGCTTTCATCGCTGGGTTAGGAGTACAGTCGAAGGACTTAATGTTCTCCATATCTAAGAACTACAAGGCGGAGGTGCTTGTCAAGGCGGAAAAGTACATTAATGGCGAAAAGATTATCCTTTCTGAAGTGGGGAACTCATCCACGCAAAAGGAAAAAGGAAATGAAGAGAAAAAGGGAGACCGAAGTCCCAGGAAAGAAAAGAGTCGATACAGATCTTCAAGAAAAGACAGAGATCGTTCTCCCAAAAGAAGAGGAGATGTCAAGGATCGCTTAAGGCCCCCGTAGCCAGAATTGTAGCCGAGGTATGCACCTCGGCAGCTCACCCCACTCATAGCTATGATATCCCAGATCCTGTATGAGGTACATAATGAGAAATTCTTGAAGTGGCCACTTCAGATGAAAGTAGACCCAACAAAAAGAGATGCGACAAAATACTGTGAGTACCATCGAGACCATGACCACCTTACCGATGATTGCATCTAATTAAAAAAGAAAATCGAGTTCTTGATTCAATGAGGACAGCTACATCGCTTGTGGCACATGATAATCAGAACATGTCTCACCCTCCTCTTGCACCTCAGCAACAAATTCATGCACAACACTAGCAACCAATGGGAGAGATCAGGATGATTTCAGCAGGATTCACTGGTGGTGGAGAAACCAACTCATCCAGAAGAGCCCACATGCGTAAGGTCAGGACAAAGGAAATATGGGAGACCCGGACTGTGACCAAGGCGCCTCGGATCAACATGGACATCACTTTCTCAAATGTAGACCTGGAGGGGTACCAACACCCCCATGATGATCCCTTAGTGGTAAAAGTTATCATAGCTAACAGGATCGTCCGTCAGGTCTTAATCGACGACGACAGCTTTGTCGACATTATTTTTGCATCTGTCTTTGATAAAATGGACAGGCAGAGACAAGTTCGAGTCGGTAAGAGTTTATCTTCTGGGATTCTCTGGGGAGAAAGTACTTCCCCGGGGGCGATTCAACTCATCCTCACGATGGGGAACCCGTCTTGCCAATCTACCTCTGCGGTAAGGTTCTTGGTAGTTGACGCCCCCTCAACATACAATGTTCTGCTGGGAAGACTAATGCCATGAGAGCCATATCCTCTACATATCACCTGGTCATAAAATTTCCTACTAAAAACGACATTGGAGTGGTCCGAGGAGACCAGCGAATGGCGAGGGAGCGTTACATGGCATTAATGAAAAGGAAGGATGTTGAAAACATCAAGCTGGATGAGTTGGATTCAAGACCTACACCCTCGGAAGAGCTAGAACCCATCCAGCTTGACAAAGAGCTAGAACACACAATATATGTGGGGTCGAAGCTGCCTAGAGAGCTCAAAGACCTTGTTTAGTTCCTTAGAAAGCATGTGGAGGTATTCACTTGGAAGCAATAACGCATGTAGGGAATTGACCCCTCAGTCATCACACACAAGCTCAGTGTGAACCCAACCTATAAACCCATTAAGCAGAAACGAAGGAGTTTTGCCCTACAACCCAAAATACAATTAATGAGGAAGTCAGTAAACTTCTCCACGCCAAAGCTTTCAGGGAGGTAGATTACCTGGCCTGGTTAGCTAACGTGGTCCTCGTTAAAAAAACCAACGACAAATAACGCCTATACATCAACTTCACTTATCTGAATCGAGCTTACCCCAATGATAGTTTCCCACTACCTCAAATAGACTTGATCGTAGAGGCCACGGCTGGACACGAGCTCCTCAGCTTCATGGATGCCTTCTCAGGTTATAATCAAATCAGAATGGTCCCTAATGATCAGGAGAAGACGTCATTCATAACTAAGCAAGGAACTTAATGTTACTAAGTCATGTTTTTCGGATTGAAGAACGTTGGAGCTATATATCAACGTCTAGTGAACCGAATGTTCTAAAAATAGATTGAGTCATCAATAGAGGTATACATTGATGATATGCTTGTGAAATCATTAAGAGCCGAGCTCCATATCGAACACCTCGAGGAATCTTTTCAAATCCTCATGAAATACCAGATGAAGCTTAATCCAGCTAAGTGAGTCTTTGGGGTCTTAGTTGGGAAATTCCTTGACTTTATAGTCAAACAGTAGAGGAATCGAGGCTAACCCGAAAAAAGTCAAAGCAATAATAGACATGCAGCCTCCCTCAAACACCAGAGAGGTCCAACGGAAGAATAGCAGCTTTGAGTTGCTTTGTATCCAGGTCATGTGACAAATGCCAACCTTTCTTCCAAATCTTAAAAAAAGCGTTCTAATAGGATACTCAATGTGAAGAAGCATTTAGAGCCATTAAAAATTATCTGAGTCCACTCCTTGTTCTGGTAAGCCCTTTGGAAGGGGAAGTACTCACCCTCTACCTCGCTATTTTGGATTTTTCAACTAGTGCAGCACTAGTAAGAGAACGAGACAGAGCTCAGTAACCAGCTTATTACTGTAGCAGAGTTCTAAGGGGGACTGAGGAGAGATATCCAAAGATGAGAAATTTGTTTTAGCTCTGGTTATGGCTGTGAAGAGGCTCAGACCATATTTTCAGGCTCACATCATTAAGGTCCCAACAGACCAACTAATGAAATAGGTATTGCGTAAATCAGAATCTTTAGGGAGATTGGTCAAATGGGCCATAGAGCTCAGTGAGTTCGATATCAGGTATAAACCCAGAGTCGCAATCAAAGGACTAATTTTGACAGATTTTATCGCAGAATTAGTACCTGACCTTCCTACATGGAAGCTTTCAGTAGATGGAGCAGCCAACACCAAAGGAAGCGGTGCAGGGTTAATTCTAACCTCTCCAAATAGAATAGACGTTGAGTATACCCTCATATTTCAAGGCTTCAAATAATGAAGCAGAATATGAAACTATCATCGCTGGACTCAATCTAGCTAACTCAATAGTGGCAGAATAGCTTGAAATCTATAATGACTCCCAGCTCGTGGTGAAACAAATAAAAGAAACATATAAGGCCAAAGGAGAAAGAATGATTCTGTACCTTAAAAAGGTGCAAGAATTGATTAAAAAGTTCGTACAAGTTAAAATCAAGCATGTCCCCAGAGCTGAGAACTGAGACGCTTTGGCAAGGCTTGCTACAGCTTTCCAGGAGAACTTGGATAGATTAATCCCAATCGAACACCGAGTTAAACCATCTGTAAATCATGAAGGCGAAGAAGTGCTCCCTGTATCGGCCCCGCCGAGCTGGATGGACCCATTCATAGAGTATCTTTAGAATAGAACCTTGCCAGAAGATACCAAAGAGGCCGCAAAGCTAAGGGCCAGGTCATTCAGATTCACTATTCTATAGGAAATCTGTATAAGTGAGTCTTTTCAGTACCTCTTCTCAAATGCATAGGAGACGAGGATGCTGAGTCTTTTCAGTACCTCTCCTCAAATGCATAGGAGACGAGGATGCTAATTACACACAAGGAAATCTATGAGGGAATTTGTGGTAATCATATCGGAGCTCAAGCTCTTGCAGGAAAGGTACTAAGACAAGAGTACTTCTAGCCCACTATACTCAAAGACGTTACAGATATAGTCAAAAGGTGTAAGGCCTGCCAGATATACGCAAACGTTCCCCATTGTCCTCCAAAACTCTTAACCTCAGTGGTAAGCCCCTAGCCTTTCCTACAATGGGGTCTAGACATATTTGGGTCCCTTTCCACTAGTACTGGATAGTGCAAATTCGCTATTGTTGGGGTGGATTACTTCACCAAGTGGGCAGAGGTGGAGCTCTTGACAACAATCACAGAATAAAAGGTGCAAAACTTCACTTGGAAATTTATTTGCAGGTTTGGAATGCCTAGGGCAATTGTCTCCGATAATGGGAAGCAATTTGATAATCTCAAGTTCAAAAAATTTTGTGCCGAGCTGGGAATAAAGAATTACTTCTCAGCTCTAGCCCACCTTCAATCCAACGGGCAAGTAGAAGTGACCATTCGAACTATAAAAGCAACTCTGAAAATCAAGCGAGAAGCTCTGAAGGGAAAATGGATAGAACATATCTCAGACGTATTGTGGGCCTATAAAACTACTGCCAGATCAATAACTCAGGAGACATCATTCGCTTTAGCATTTGGAACCAAGGCATTGGCAACTGTGGAGGTCGACCTCCTATCCCCCAGGACCAAGTTCTCAAAGCTCGAGCATAATGACGAGTCACTTCTGCCAAATCTCAACTTTCTAAACGAAAAGAGAGACAGGGCTTTGCACTGTATCATGGGTTACCAAAGAAAAACAGCAAGATACTACAACAGGAGGGTCAGACACATGAGTTTTAAAGTCGGGGATCTAGTACTCAAAAAAATCCTTCTTGCGAGAAAGGACCCCACTCATGGAAAGTTAGGTCCTAATTAGGAAGGTCCTTACATCATCTCGGAGATAGTCAGACCCGAGAATTACGAATTGCGAGCGGAGGTAGGAAAAACCTTGCCCCACTCCTGGAATGTTGAACATTTGATGAATTTTTTTTCAGTAAATTCTTGTAAGAATGCCTCCATCAATAAAGTGAGAAGTTACAGCTTAGTCAGCATTATACTGCTAGCATAAACAAACGATGAGCTTTTCAGCTTAAACAAAACGATGAGCTCTTCATCTCATAAATAGAAAGATGAGCTCTTTAGCTCATAAACAAACGATAAGCTCTTCAGCTCATAAGCAGAAAGATGAGCTCCTCAGTTCATAAACCAAACGATGAGCTCCTTAACTCAAACAAATGGTGAGCTCTTCAACTCATAAATAAAAGATGAACTCTTTAGCTCATAAATAAACACCGAGCTCTTCAGCTTATAAATAAAAAGATGAGCTCTTCAACTCATAAATAAACGAGCTCTTGAGCTCATAAGCAAACGATGAGCTCTTGAACTCATAAACCTACGATGAGCTCTTCAGCTCAAAAGCTCGCTAGCATGGCAACTAACAGAGTAAAATTGAAAGGAAATATACAAGAAAAAGAGTTCTTATTCATCAATGCAGTGGAATACAAGTAAAGGAAAAGAAAAGTCCTAATCCCCTCCATGCTTCCTCTTCAGTTCAGATATCTCTTTTTCTAAACGAGCATTCACAGCGTGCAGATGGGCGTTCTCTTCCCTTAACTCGTCATGTTCCTTCACCACTTTTGTGAGTAGCTCCGAAAGCTTCAACTTAGCAGCAGAAAGTAAAGTACCATCAAATGAGGAACCAGACGACTGAAAGGAGGAATCACTGCTCCTGCGTTTCCTTGAAGATGTGGCAACATCTTCGTCCTCATCTGATTCAACAGAAGAATCAAGAGAGAGAGAGAGGGAATGAGGCAAATTATAGGGCAGCGGTAGAAGCACTAAACCAAAGAAGATAGGGCAACCAATGAAGAGAAAGGAACAGACTCAATATGAGCCACCTGATTAACTCTCACCAGCTTTGTCGGGGTCAAACTGGGATTACCTGCACAAGAGAAGCGCAATAAGAATCAATCACCATGACTATAACAAAACTAATTCTAAGCCTCTACCTCTACGAGAAAAGCACCCCCAAGAATGAGGGACTCGAGAACGTTGCAATGTTATTTGGCGGACCTCCAAGAATTCCCAAAGGCAAAGAAAAAATATTGAACCCATCCTTCAAGAGAGTTAGGAACATCGAGGACTAGCAGGGAGTCGAAAATGCGCCTCCATCTGAATCAACTGAAGCAAGGGAGCTTGTTCTCATCCAGTTCATAAAAATAGCGGAACTCGGCAACAGTACGGAATTCACTATTGTCTTGCAGATGCCAGAAAATAAAAAGCTAATCATAGCACCCTAACCTTTAAGACAAAGGCCAGAGGGGCACAACCCAAAGAAGGTAAGAATCCACCAAATGGAAGGACGGATGGGCAGATGAAGTCCCATCTCGAAAGAGCCTTCAAAGAAACAAATTTGGGGAAGAAAGTTGCAAGGCTCATCAAGGTTTGGAGCTCAAAGGAGTAAATCAGCAGGTAGAAGATACCGCTTCTTGATTTCTTCTAACTCTATAGCAGTAACCACGGAAGGAACCAAGAAGTTAGAGTGTCACTTCATGTCGAACGGGGCTTGAGCTCGATGTTTGAACAAGGGAGTAAGAGAGGAGGCCATAGAAACTAGAAGAGAGACAAAGAGCACAGAAAAAGAGAAACCCAAGAAGAACGAGAAATGTGATCCCAAGATTTGCAGGTAAGAAGAAATTTAAGATTAGTAAATAACAAAGAAATTCCAAATTTTATGAAAACATTAGGGAATCTGGAATTTTAAGGGACAAGAAACGTGTGAAGATGAACGGGCAACTCCTTGCGTTTCCACAATCACTACAGTGGAGGCGCTTTAAGAAGGTAGGTGAGCTCGAATAATGAATTAAATTATCACTTTCCATATCAAAAAGATAGAGCTCAGATAAGTAGCTCAGCTCTGGTAAGATCAACTTAGACAAAAACATATTGGGTCCGTCTAAGGATGTGTTCTTCAGTCTGATGTATGCAGAGCTCAAGTAAAGAGATGAGAATAACCAGGGGAAGAGCTCCTGCAAAAAAAAAGGGGTTCATGAAGGTTGAGCTTTCTACAACTCGAGAGAATATAAGGCTGTTCAGCTCATTCAGCCACTCCTTTGCTTTTCAGCTAATCAGCTCATCCAAACTTGGTGAATTCACTTCTAAAAGAACTAAGTTCTCCTCGAAGCAGGGGTAAAGGGGGAATAGGCGGAGTGGAAGAACATAAAAAGTAAAAATACAAAAATACAAAAACAATGGGTTGGATAAAAACTTTTTTCCATTTCTTTGGTGTAACAGTTGTGGAGCCATTTACTAAAAAAAAAAAGAAGAAAAAAGGGAAAGCAAAGTACAAAGGATTTTTAAATCTCCGCAGGAGGGTCAACTAAAGTCTCAGACAACTTGGGAACCTCAGAAGCAGTAGTTAAAGCAGGACCTGAGGGAGCCTCAGACAGCGCACGAGCCTCAGGAGCATTAGTTAGAACAAGTTCAGCAAGAGCTAAAGGCAGCTCGACAATCACAGAGATAGAAGCTGGAGCAGAATTAAGAGATGCAGAGATGATAGGAGTAGAAGAAATCCCATGGGCAAGGACCTCGGCAAAAGAGGTAGATACCTCAGCACTCCCAGGAGCAAGCTCAGAAGTAGAGGGAGCTAAAGTCTTAGCCTCTTTCTTAACACTTGACACCTATTCCTCCTTTTTTGAAGGGGGATCAAAATCAAAGTCTAAGTCTGGATACGCTCGTATACCTTGATCTTGGAAAGCAAGGTATCTAGTGGCCCACTTGGTGGTAACATTATCTTCCAGCTTGGCAATTAGAACATCCTTCTGTTTAACAGTAGCTGTCTCAACTTCAATCTCTCTCTACAAAGTATCATTCACTTCAGCCAGAACGTTGTATTCTCTCTTCATGGCCACATAAGAATCTAAAGCCTCAAGGGCCTCCTTGCGAGCTTTAGCCTAGTCGACGGTTTTCAATCTGAGCTCGTCATTGATCTTTTGGACATTATCCTTGATTTTTCCCTTTTTAGTCTCCAAACCTTTAATAATAGAAGATTGCATCTCTACCTACGCCTTCAGGTCCTAAACATGAGCTTCAAGGTCATTATTAGCAAAAACCATCTTGGTAGTTTTGAGTTCGAAGGCCTTCGACGCCTTGGCTGAGCTCTCCAAAACTCTGACCCGACTCACCAAAGTACTCATGTGAATGGCCAACTACGAACAGACACAACCAAAGGCTAAAGTCAACATGAAGTAGCAACGCAAGACAAAGGCGGAACTTAAAAAGATCAAACACTTACCGAAGTAGCTCCGTACAAAGCCGTGGTGACAGAAGTTCCAAGGGGCATAGTGGCAGCTCTTTGAATATCAGACTCAGGGATGATGGAGGCAATGACATTCACAACACGTTTCACGTTATCAATAAGGGAGACCTCGTCTTTCTCAACCTTGAAACCCCTCAGAAGTAGCTGATGGGATTTCTAAGCCGACTTAGAGGAGGTAGACCCAAGCAGAATGCGGGCGATCGTCTCCAAGGCTCCTTTGACCTCAATCGAGGAAGGAGAGGTCTGGACCGCGCATTGTTCAGAATCCCCTCCAAAAGATGGAGGCACGGTCCCTTGAGGAAGTGAGGTCTGTGCGACCTTCGGTGAGCTCAGCGGTGGAGTAAGAGCCACTTGGGACGAAAGGAGAGAAGCAGGAGGCACCTCTAACCTCAACACCTTGGCTGGGGTGACAGAACCATTTCCTGATTCGACCTTGGCCTTGCGTTTACTCCTACTCCTGGTTTTCTTTGACAGGTCAACCTTTGCCCTCAAAGCTTTCGAAATTGGTTCCATTGAGACAGAACCTAGAAACTCAAAGAAAACAAATCAGAAAGAAAGAAGGGAGAAGTGAGATTAAAGTTAAGGATAGAAGGAGGAAGTGTTACCAGCCATCTTCTATACTCCAGCCACATAATAGGGGATAGGGGTCTCAACCCTCATCTTTGGAGGACTAAACCCAAGTTCAATAAGCACTTTGGGTTTGATGAGCTCGGAGTATTTCTCTGTATCACAATCCTTTAAGCTCAGCAGAACTAGTTTATCCTCAGCGCTGAGCTCGGGTCGAATACCTGAAAGGCAAAATAAATCAAGTAGAACAAGGTCAGGGAAATAAATCGTCAAGTTTGAACCAAGTTTACTTAGGCAAGGCTTACCCAAATTATAAGGGGCAGTCCAAGCTCGAGGCACGGGGAGAGTGTTAGCTACATTTGTGGGATTGTATTCCCATTCTCTACCCCACACAAAGAAGAAGAACTTCTTCCAGTCCTTGTGAGAACTTGGGAGGTCAGTAATGATTGCTCGAACTTTTACCCGTTTGGAAACATATAGGAAGCCGTCGAAAGGAGAGTTCTTGACATTGAAGAACTTCATAAGCAAAGGCACGGTAGGAACTCCATGCTCGTGCTTATTGAAGAAAACAAGGAGATCCACTAGAATACCCCAAAATTTGGGGGAAAGTTGATTGGGGCAAATGTTAAAATGTTGAAGGACGCTCTTAAGGAAAGGGTGCATTGAAAAACGAAGGCCATTCTCGAGAGCGGCCACAAAGAAGTAGACCTTCTTAGGGACCTGCAAGTCGTACTTGACGTCCACAGGAGGACACCAATAGTGCATACCTTGAGGAAAGTCAAAACGAGCAGATAAAACCCTCATATAAGGGGTTGTGACCTTGCTAAAACCTATGAGGTCTGAAGCTCTAGGGGCAACCTCTACACCTTCAGCGCTGCCAGAAATCCCAACGCCATTCACTTAGGCTTTACCCTTCCTGGATTTCTTGGGCACAGGAGAAGATGATGGGGGGAGCTTCTCAGCTTCTTTCCCAGAATCGACAAAATCAACATGGAAAAATTATCAATCTCCTCCCCACGTCTCCTAAATCGAGTCTTCTTCCCTAGTAGACCTCTCACCCATGGCAAGAGAGACTGATGAAATAGTAGTTTCGGAAGAGCCAGACATGATGGAATTAGAAAAAGGGAGGTAAAAAGAGGAGTAAGGAAAGTGGACATTAGCAAAACAATCCTTGAGAGTCAAGCGGTCAAGATATCAACGACTAATGAGGAAGATAGGACAAGGAGTAGCCTCGATTCCTAAAGTACCAAAAACGAAAGGTCCAAAAATCAGCAACCACCTCGGATTCGAGGATTCCAACATGAAGAAATGAACAAGAATCAAGAAGCGTACCTAACCAAGAGTGATTGACAAACCAAAGTCCAAAGCGAAATCGGAGAGCAAGCCTTGTAGAATCTTCGAATCAAATCAAAGGGAAGTTATTTTTCAGCGAAACCCCAAGATCACCAGCAGATTGAGGAAACTGAATTCGTAAAGAAAAAGAAAGAGCAAAGCCTGAGAGAAGTCGAAAGGAGAAGTAAAGTGGTTTCTCTTGTTGTTGGAGCATTTAAAGATTAGTGTATGTGGGTCTTCGAAATACGGGACGTGCGTGAGAAACAAGGAAGGAATGATTTCACATTCGGTGAAACTGTCAAAATGGAGTCCAATCACATGTGAATCGGGGTCGACCTATGGAGACCTAACTAAACCTAGCCTAGTTTAGGCCCTCCTCAAGTTCACTTTGATCAGAGATTGGGGGGCAACTTGTGATACCTAGAAACATTCCAGGTTTGAAAGGAGCTCAGCTAAGAAAGCTCGAGTTCAGAGGTTTAGACCTCGAGCTCTCTCGACTTGTGCCTCAACGAACAAGAGTAAAAAACAGTAGGCAACCATTAGACGTCCCCTCAACAGCTGTAAACATAAATCTAGGAGTAAGAACCTCAATCACCCTAAACATCGCCTGAAATCAAGTAGAACATCACAAGAGGGAGGCAAAGATCTCGCACCAGACCCCATAGAACTAGGAACTAAACTATAAATACAGTACTATGTCCTCACTGTGAAGGAGGCAACCAAAAATCGTACGAAGAAGACTGTGTAATCCCTTTATAATCTTCAATATAGTTTTCAGGAGTAAGAGACTCCATTAAAGAGTGGATTAACCTAGCTCCCGAGCTGGTGAATCATTATCTTCCATCTTAGGCTAGCAGTAGGAGCGAGACAACGATGCAAGCTTCCTCTTGACTCTTAGATGTCCAGCCCATTGGGAGTCGTGTATTTCCTACAACAACTCTCGCCCGCTGAGATATAGAGTTTGCCTCCCTTGGCATAAAGTGGGTCATCTTCTAGCCAATATATATGAACTAAACCCTCATTGACTTGTTGCTTCAGTTTGCTGTAATCAACATCAGTTTGGGCCTGCTATTTGACTCTTTCAAGGAAGTTAGTTTGTACAATGGAAAGTGTGGCAACATAGTAATGGACTTTCTTCCTGCACAATGCATCATCAACTTGGTTCTGCGTTTGGGCCTATTAACCCATACAAAATCGAACTCGACAAGAAACTCTTGCCACTAGGCTTGCTTTGGAGTTTGCTTCTTATGGGACTTGAAATAAGTGTTCGTTACATTGTCCATCACAACAGTGAACTTCGTTCCCAACAAGTAGTACCTCCAAATTCAAGGCAATGCACCACAACAATCATTTCCTTCTTGTGTGAGTAGCATTGCTCTGCATGTTTTAGCTATCGACTTTCCAAGGTAATGGGGTACCCTTCCTGATCGAGCACTCCTCCAATGACACGGCCAGAGGCATCGTTGTGCAGTTTTAGCATTGGTGTAGATGCTTCAGCTTCTCAAAAGCTGCTTGATAGGCATCATCAAGTCCCACTTCTGGTCCTTTTTGAGCATATCAATCATAGAGTTGCTCTTATTATTCAAACCTTGAATGAACTTGTGATAATAGTCGGCTAAACCAAGGAAAGATTTCATTTCAAGCACCTTAGTTGGTACAGGCCAATCGACGATTGCCTTTCCCTTCCTTTCATCCATCCAGATCTAGCCTTTGCTTATCTGAGCATGGACAAACATTAGGCCTTATCGTGGATGTTTAACCTTTCCCACCATGATAGCGTTCAACAACTACAGAGGCTTTACATGAGTAGGGTTCGCATCATCGCTGTCATTACCATTTTCAGCAATGAGGGTGCAAAGAAATTTTCGGCTTGGGACAATATTTGACAACTTGAGGGCCATTGCAGAGAAATTAATCAGAATCGAAGTTCTTTTTCTGGAATTTTAGAGTCACCGCTGTTCTGTATCTTCTTTTGGTTCACCTTTTTCGCGTACTTGGAAGTGCCAACCATGTTTTTTTCCAGCCACCATCTTTCTTCTTCTTTTCAGAAGGACCTGGACTACCCATCTTGAAGTCAACAGAGGCCATCCGCAGTAGCGATGGCGTACGCAACTCAGCCTCCGCCTATCCTTTCAAACCAAACATGAAATTGAAGAGTTTATCTTCCTCAAACATATTCTTGATATCCAACATCAAAGAACTAAAATCCTTCACGTAATCTTGAATAGTGCTAGTATACTTCAATTTTTTAAGCAAGTTCCTAGCAATCCATGTAGTGTTGTTATACAGGAATTGATCCTTTAACTCCTTCAGTATATCCCATGTCTTGATTTTAGGTCGTCCTGCGCTAACATCGTCCTCATTTCTAGTCTGCCACCAGAGTTTGGCAGCCCCAAAAAGATATATGCTGGTAATGCTAACTCTTTCCTACAGGCACATGAGCAGCTTTAAAGTATTGTTCCATGTTCTATAGAAAGTTTTCCAAATCCTTGGCGCTCCGTGTATCACCAAAGGCCTTAGGTTCAAGCACTTTGATCTTCGAAATGTCTCTCCCACAGTAGGTCGAGAATGCCCCCCTCTCCTCCCCCCCCCCCCCAAAAAAAAATAAAATAAAAAAAAAGTTCGAGAATGCATAACTCACTTTACAGGGGTCAACTCATCTTCAAGATCCTTCAGATTGGTCTTGACAACATCCGTGAGGGACGGAACATCCTCCATCATCATTGCAAGCTTAGCATCGATGTCTGTCACGTAGTTGTCGAAATCCATCCTCAAACAGGCAATCAGAATAGCATGTTATTCCATATGCATAGACATGCCAGTTACAACATCACCTTGAGGGGTGCTCAGAAAATCTTTCAAACGGGTCACATGTTCACGTAACTTTGCAGCATTTCCACCGGCCATGATCGAAAACTTTTGCTCTAATACCAACTGTCATAGGGGTCAAATTTCGCTCAATTTTTTTTCTTGTAATGGCACTGACAATCACATCTATAAAGTTTTCTCATCATCCAAGTGTTTATAGTTTACAAGATAGCCATAATCCAAAGCATTCTCGCTAATATGATGTCATAAACTACAAATGGTCATTTTGGGCCTCAAGTTCAAAACTTATCAAATTTACAAGTGGCTTATATCAAGATAGCCTAATTATTCTAGTGGGGACTGAACCACAAGGATATGTTAAGTCTTAATATCAAAATGCTTGATGTCCAATCAAAGTACTAGTCCAAGTATCCTCTATATCCCTATGAAATAGGGTTAGGGTTCTTATCTTGTCTTCCTTCTTTGACTAGCTTAGTCTAACTAGCCTAGCTAAAATATTTTTTTAAATAAGCCTAAGGGCCTAGCTAGTTGCACTGCTCGCTTTCTTGTAATGCCTGTAGAGCATAAGCTCACGTGTCTCTCACGCATGTTTTTATATGTATCCAAATATATATTAAAGATGCATATACCCCTTAAGTTATATTCTTATTAAAAGAATGTCATTCCTTATACATTCTAACAATAACCAAGTATTCAATACAAATCTCATATTTGCCATGAATATATCTAAGGATATCATCTTTAAGCTTAGAAGTGCATTACTTAGATGTGTGCCTTTTATATTAATTCTTTCAATTTCATTTTCAGCACATTAAATCTTTAAGAAAATGTATCATATAAGAAATAAAATGTTCATTTAAGTTCAAGAGATGTGACTATTAACCTTTTCATAACGACTTTCAATAGCTTCTATGTAGGTTATATAGTCTTAGCCATTTGTCATAGGGAAATGTATTTAAATGAATTAAATCATCCTTAATGGCTATGGAGGATTTCTAGGCCTCTTCCTAAATTCTTCATTTTTCAAAATCTTTAAAGCATTGTTAATCTTATGACCTCTTCCTTTAATCATATTTTTTCTTATCTTCTTGGAGTCTTGAAGTATTTTCACTTGAGTTTCTAAATTTATTTTCTTTGATTTTCTTGTCTGTACTAAGGATACTTGAATTATCATATTGCTCAAATATTTATTCTTTAGAAAAGATTCCTCTTATTTGTTAGGCCTAATGATTATTTAAACTTATGCTTTCTTGGCTAAGACTACTTAGAGCACAAAAAAAAAAGGTTTACATCATTCATAGTGTGCCTAAGTCTACGGTAATCATAGTTTATAACTAGTGTAGACATGAAATTATTGAATATCAACCCCTTTCCCTTGAAGCAATATAATTATCCTTTTTTTTCTTGAACAATAGTCATATAAGTGAGATTATTAACGTATAACGTTCTTCACTTATAACTATCAAACTTTCAAGGTTGTTGCATAAGCTTCTCATGCTCATTCCCTTCAATTGTTCTCATCTTCAACCAACCGATTTTGTAATGCTCGTTGCTTTCATTTCTTTTCATCTTCAATCATCCAATTTAGCATTTAACTCATGTACATCTTCTTCTTTGACTCTTTATATTTGATGTTGCGTATTAGACATTCAATCTTTCAAATAACCGTATGCAACACCTTAGAACCAAACTCACACAAAGATGATTAGTAATACAAGAGCCGCTTAACCAAGCATAGGGTCAACACCTTATGCCATGCGTTGCCAAGTACACCATGCCCAAGGATCAAAATGTCGTGTCGACACGTCCGAAATATTTTGGAATTTCAACACACCAAAACGAAACATGGGTTGAATCCCAAAATTCCAACGTTTCGGTCGAAACGTCACTGTGTCGGACCGTTTCGATCGAAACAGTACCGTTTCGATCATGTTGAAACAGGTCAAAACACCTGTGCTACCTTTTATATATATATTTTTTATATATAAGTAATAAACAATTACATTTAATACCCCACTACATTATAATTTTTTACTTTTAACTATATATAACTACCATTAATTTAATTTGATACCTTTCATTATTTTTTTCCTTTTTATAATTTTTTTTATGTTATTATTATTTGTTAAATTTTCATATTAAATAAACACAATTAATTTTATTAATTATAGCTTATTTGTTAAATATCTAGAATTAAATATTTATGTGTTTTAGTCATTGTGTACATAATGATTTTAATATTAATGAAATAATATTATTTATTAATTTGAAGACACAATTTAAATTAATAAATTAATATTATAATAATATACTGCACTTAGTATTATTAATTAGTAAATTAGTATTATAATAAAATTATATTCTTGATTGGATAATATTCTAATTTAAATGATTTTCACCTAATGTCAAACCTTTTTTCCCTCCAATTTAAATTTATTCTTATATAAATGAATGTTAACCGAATAAATATGTTAAATTAATCAATTATTTAGCTTATCTTTATAATAAATGGATTGTATTTATATTTTTATATGTTTCCACGTGTTTTCATATTTTTTCTGCGTTTTCATTGCGTTTCCGAAACGTATCCGTTTTTGAGTTGATCGAAACGGTACTTCGAAACGATATTTCGATCCTTGACCATGCCCATAAACCCTCTGATCCTCAACCCTCAACTGGTAAGTTTGAAAGTTTGTGCAACCTCTGAAACATGCAAATTGTTGACCATTCATTAATCTTAATAACACCTTAATCTTGATCTAAGAACTTCAATCAAAGTTGAAAATAGCCTATAGTTTTTTTACTAACACAAGTTCGACATTTCTCGTGTCCTTCTGTCAACACGCATGAGGCCTTTGCAACAATCGCTTGTTTTTTAATGTAACTCTTTCTTCCCAATTTTATTGTAACCCTTCATTTTCAATCAATCCTCCTAAAAATGAAACCTTTTTCCTTTTTAAGTGCATATCATATTGCGATTTTTGGAACCTTACCAAAAATTGACCTAATTAAACCCTATTTCTTGTGGAGTCCATCATCTGATCTCTCCGTTGAAAAATTGTTTCAATAGCAAAAATGAAAAAAATTAAAGCACACATAAAGCAATGAATTCGAAACTGTAACAAAGCATTGAGAGCTGAAGGTTTGATTCCACCTAATCAAGAATTCGTCCAACAGACATTTTGGTATCTCGTTTACAATCACGATGAAAGGTACATTTCATTTATTTTGAAATATTCTTGAATATTTGGAATCTAGCCTGCATTCTTGGCCATCTAAAACTTTTAGAAGACTTTTTTCGAATGCGGTCTCTTCTTTTGTTGCTCCAAAGCGCCCACTTCCTTCATTTGTTTTATGGAATTCTTCAAATACCCAAAAATTGTAAGAATTATGTGCCCCTATAAAATCATTCTTTCGTGAGCTCGCAAAAGATATTCATAGAACCTTGGTTAGCAAATGAGAAAAGATTATTTTTTGTGTACAGGGCTTTCCATAAATAAATAGCTATTTTGTCTTTTTCAGTCTTTGAAAACATATTTGACAAGCGATTCAATCTAGAAATAAGTCTTTCTCTTAGAATTCCTCTATCTCATTCTTTTGGTTGCCTGTGTTTTTCCATAGAATCAAAAAATCTCTCCCCTATAGTTGTTTGTATATTGTGTACGACTTTGAGGTCTTAATAGACATTTCTAAGGTTCGAATACGAATGTAAGGTGAGCTTAGTTAATACTTCATCGTTATACACTTGATACCAATCATAGCACTTTTTTATCCTCTCTATGATTTGTTTTTGGGATACTAGGTTAGTCTTTTTGTGGTTTCTACTAGCCTATGTTGTTTCCTTTTATTTTTTCAAAGTGAAATTCTCCCCACACAAGCGGTTCATTATCTTGTTTGGTCATATATTTACAAATGGACCCTTGTTTGATGCCGGTAAACTTAACCTTTTTCTCTAATCTCATTGCACTACTAATCGTAGTGTTTCACTTCTTTGTTTAGGTCCTTGCAACCAAAGATCAAATTTTGTTTTGGTCCATACTTTTGGTCAGTTTAGAAACGAAAATATTTCAGAAACATCTTGAAAACAGAGAACATGTTTAAAATTTGTTTCCAAATTGTTAGTTGAAACATATAGAAACATCTTGAAACACCTCGAAGCACCTAGAAATATAAAAATTCAATATTCAATCACCGATTCTTATTGGTTCCATGGAATTAGAGACATTTCGGTGGATAATAAAAGTAATTTTGACCCTTGCAGAATAAATCACTTTCATTACGGTTTCACTTGAAAGAAGGGGCTTTAGCAATGGAGGCACTACCAAATTCTCACCCATTTCCTTATTTCCTTGATAATAGAGTTAGCTATCCGATATAGATTGAAAAGGGATCGGATAAATTTGAATTGAAGAATTTGGATTATTATTTATTTTAGTATTATTATATTAGTTAGGATAAATTTGTTTGATAAGGATTGTTTTAGTAATGTGATAGTTTCATTTGAAAACTACTTTAGAATTTGGTTTAAAAATTATTATAAAGTTTGAGTAGGATATGAATTTAGGAGTTTGATTCTGAATTTTTTTTTATAATTATTTGCAAAGAGAGTATTTTTATTTATTTATTTATTTTGGTAGGAGACTTAGCCATCAATATTGATGTAATCTTCACTATTTAAAGTAGAGAGAGATTGTGAATATGAATTGATTATTTTGTGTGGAGATTTGTGTGTTTGTTCACTAAGTTATTGCGAGGATGAGGCAAACCTTCCATTCTTATCTTCTTTTTGTATTCCCTAACTTGTTCTTCTACCTGTCTTACATCAATTTGGTATTAAAGACTAATCTCTGATCCAATCTTTCTGTTAGTATTAATCTCATATTCATTGTCGTTGTTGATTGTTGTCATCATTGGCGTGTTGATGCTACAGTAACGTCGTTGCTATAGTGCCTTCTGATTGTGAAGAAGTCTTACTTGTGGGTCTTCAATTTTTTTTTCCCAAACCTAGATTTAACACCCTGTTTCCTTTAGAGAAAAGGATCACTGGTCCATTTGCCCAATAACCAGGTCTAGTCCCCCAAACCAAAATAGTAATAATAATAATAATAATAATCCACAACAATGATCCAAGCCAAGAACAAATTCTAGCCAACCCAAGTGCCCAAAAAAGTAACCGAATGTCATGATAAACCCATCTAACCTAACCACACATCTCAACACAACACCTTTAAAATCGTAGTTATCAAATCGTGTATCGGAAGGCGTATCGTTTTTAAAAAATAGTGTATTGTATCATGTATCGTATCGCGTATCGTAAGATACGGTGCAAATTTAAATAAATAATGAAAAAATATATATACCTTTGAAAAAAAATCATACACTCATAAAAACATAACATTTTATTAATACTCCACCAACTACTCAAGTCATCAACATAATTCACTAATATTATAATGCAAAGTTCATAACCATAATTCACTAATTCAAACATAGTTTATGAAAATAGGATGCTGGTGATGTCACTGTTTCACAAAATTAAAATTAATCAAGATTCAAAATTTTTATACAAATATGTATATTTTTGTATAAAACGACGTCGTAAAAAAGCTTTTGTATATATTTTCACAAAAAAAAAGATATGATATGTTTGAATTGGCATAAAACGAAATCGTAAAAAAAAAATAAAAATTTTTGTACGTATCGGGTGTATCGTACTGATACGTATCGTATCTTAAAAACGTATCGTGTATCGAACGGTACGATGCAAAAACGATACATAACTACGATCCGTATCGTTTTAAGCCTGTATCGTAACATATCGTACGATACGTATCGCGTATCGTACGATACTAACAACTATGTTTAAAATTACACAAATACCCCCTAAATCTTTATGAAATTATAGATTTGACTTTGGGGATCTACAATGTTATTTTCTTGGATCACAAGCTTTTTTAGATTTCTTAGAGTCCTTCTAACCTTACAATTCTTCGGAGAAGAGTTCTTTTCAATTGGGGAGAACTGATAGATATCGGAAAGGGATTGGATAAAGTTGAATTGAAGAATTTGGATTATTAATTTTAGTATTATTATATTAGTTATGGAATATTTTTTTGATAAGGATTGTTTTAGTAATGTGATAGTTTCATTAGGAAAATTACTTTAGATTTTGGTTGGAGATTTAGCTTATAAATATTGATATAATTTTCACTATTTAGAGTAGAGAGAGATTATGAATATGAATTAATTATTCTCTACGAAGATTTTTGTGTTTCTTGATTGATTCCTTGCGAGGATGAGGTAAACCTACCCTTCTTCTTGTATTTTTCTATTCTCTAATTTCTTCTTCTTCCTGTCCTACATCACTATCTCTTTGGCATAAATTTTGCAAGTAGGATCATGGCCATCATATTGGAAACTTTTATCTTCAAATCTCCACTAGCCAGCTGATTTTTGGAATAAGCAAGATAAGATGGTTATGAAAAAAAGGGAAAAAAGCTCTTGGACCTACGATGGAGAAAAACTTCATTTTGGTGTTAAATTGCAACTATTGGGCCACATGGACAGCTTATCATCTCTTTTTGCATTATGACCCAATCAGATTCAAAATCTAATGCCCCACACTCATGAAACTGCCCCAAAGTCTTGTTCTTATGATTTAATTTATATGTTAATGATTTTTTTTTAATTCTGCGACTTTCTTTCTCAATTTTGTGATGTTTGTCTTATGCCATCATTTAATGAAAATATGTTGTTGACATATGTTTTCTTACCGAATGTAATCATAGTTGTGCTAGACAACATGTGATTTAACTTGATCTAGTTTCTATTGACAAATGAGAAGGCAATTTTTGTACTAAGGTTTTTTTATCCTCTTTGTAATAGGTTTAGAGAATTGGTTTATATGAAGATTGGGAATCATGTGTTAGCAGAAGTGTTACTTGGTTAAATAAACAAATAGGGTAGGTTTATCTATCCCGAGGTTACTAGAAATTTTAAAAACCTTTTCCGTCATTTCTGAAGTTATTTAGACCTCAACTTAGGTTTAGTAGAGACCTCCCCTTCATAGTTGATGGTGACTGCAACATGTCAAATGACCTTCATATAACTGAGCAGGTTGGCTGTTGATTTTGTCATTTTGTCATATTAAATTGATAACTTCATTATTCGAAAAACTTTTTAATATTTATGTCTGCTACTTGCACTCTTGTAATGCCCCAAACTACACCTAGGACGACATTACTATCTAAAGCCATTCACATCACGAGAGCAACTAATAAAATCCATCAATAAAGAAAATTTTCATTCAACATACATGATATTTGCATCGCTAAAAGAATATGTTAAATCATGATCATCATATCCAAAAGAATATATCAAACTATGACACTTACATCCAAAAGAATTAAACGTATCTTGCAGCAGAATAACCAAAAAAATATTAGACATTACGTTGTCTCAAAATAAATTCCTAGTGTAGAACATAAGAGCATGTAGCTCTAAACATTCATCTCGGGATCCACATTCCCCTATAATGGAGCTTCCTAATGTGCCGGCTCATCAACGTTGAGCTCCACCTCTAGGCCATAATCTGAAATGGATATGGGCATAGGGGGTGAGCACTAAGCTCTGTAGGAAAAATCTCCAAAACTCGAACATGGTTTAGAAAACATAAAAAACAAGTCAATTTCATTTCGCAAATATCATATATCAATTTTTTTTTAAAAGAAAACAGAGACATTTCAATAGATCTCAAATTTATACAATAACAATAATTAAATAAACAGTAAAATAAATTTTTTAACAATAAACCATTCCAATATTAAACCGCTCCAACAGTGAGCCATTTCAGCAATAAACCATTTTTGACATTTGTACAAGGACACAACCCACCATATATAATCAACCATAATATGTATCTGTATCTCAAGTCTGAGGTAAGACATCGTATGAATAAACATATCGAGAATATCCTGGCCCACACACGCACACCCAATCTTCGCAAGGATATACAATTTTAGGAAAGGCGAGTATCATCACAATGACAGTGATGAAATCCAACTCATGAATAGTATACTAACCCTTATTCTCGGTACCTGTGAGTGAATAGTAGTTTGGTCCTCACAAGACACTAACCCCACTACGAGTGGTAGGGAACCTTCAAACCCGCACGGAATAAGAAACACATCTACCTGCTCTACGATACCTGGTCAACGGCCATCCATAGTTATCCAAACATCCCCAAGAGATACACTATCCAATCAATTTTCTCAAATTCTAATTAAATATAAAATTTTTAAATTTCACATGTAATATCACAAGAGAGAAATTTAAGAAAATATGCAAGAGATCATCATTGTTCGATATAAAGCACTAAAATTTTGAAATCAAGAACAAAGAAAAAATCAAGAGAAAAATTCTTTTCCTCTTGAAACTATGGTTTGAAGGCAAGAAAAGAGATTTAATGGTTATTCAACCATAACCTTGTTTAAAAGATGGTAACATTTGTAAGAATACCAAGAAATAATGATTTCATAACATAGATATAAGATTTAGAGTCGAAAGAATACATATACATAAGCCCTAGCCTTAATATAATAGAATAGGAAAAAACTCCTACCTTGTAATCAAGAATTCCAAACAAAAGTCTAAGCTTTAGAGATTTTTTCTCTTTTTTTCTTCCCTTTATCTTTTCCTAGGGTTCTAAGAGGTGTATGGTGAGAGTGGAATGGAAGAATGGGACAAATGGGGCTTAAAATGGTGTTTTAAAATACAAAAATTTGGACTTTTTACTGTTTCAGCAAACTTTAACTAAAGCGTACCGGTATACTAAGCCCAGGGCCATCTTTTTACTGTTTCGGCAAATTCTCTAATCTCACACTAGAATAATCTATATATGTGTGCTCTGGATTTATATCTCATTTCTTAAAAGGGCCATCTTTGTAGCTTTAATTGAAACTTGATTGCAGACGAATATTTGAATGGATGAAAACCAATTTGTCAGCTCTGGTAGAATTCAATCTGTTTCTCTTGACATTGTGAATAAATGAATACGTGCTCCAATTTCTTTCAGCTGAAGAGCTTGTAATTGGTTGTGATAATACTTTTTATGAAAAAAATAATAAGAAACATTATTAATAATAATTAATAATAAAAATAAATAACTTGTAATTTAAATTAGTATCTTTTTTGCCACTTCTGCTAATTCTGGAGTTTCTGAACCATATGTCGACCACCAATCAATAGCATTCATGGTCACAGCATCTGTTTGAGCTGTTGCCATAGCATAAAGACCTTTTCGCGATTGAAAATGTTCATATTGTTCTCTCAATTGTTTTGCTTCTTCTACATCTTTTGCTATCTTTTCAAAAGCTTCCATAACACCTATGATGACCCCTCTATCTTGATTTAGAATTTTCTAACTGCACCTCCCGGTGCTAGCTTAGTAAGATATTGTGTATCATAAAACCGTGGTGTTAGTGCAAACCCAAGACAATGCAAATGAATATTCATCTTCTCCCATATGTCAAGAACAATTTTTTAAATCTGGGAAAATTTATCAACGTTTTCCACCCTTCATAATATTTTTTATTTCACCAAGCATGTTGTCCATCTTCTCATAAATCTCATCCATTTTTTGACCTTTTCCATCACAAAATTTAATAAGGAAAAATATAGGCTTTGTGATACTTATGATATTTTTCACATCTTCCCAAAATTCTTCACTAATAACTGTTTCTGTAACCAAAACACTTAACTTTCTTGTGTGTTCATCCCCAGATTTTACCAATTGTTTCCATGACTTGAGAACAATAGTAGTTGCAAGTAGGGGTGGCAATTTTTGACACGACATGATAACTCGATACGAACACGACACGAATAAATGAGTTTGAGTTGACTATTTTTTTTACGAACCCGTGTATGACACGACCCGTCAACACGAAGTGTTAATGGGTCATATTCGGGTTCAACTCGCTTAACCCGAATTGACCCGTCAACACGATGTTTTTACCTCGAAGGAGGTTGACCTGACCTTTTCGTTGCATATATGAGTTTTCATGTTCTGATGACTTTTTTTTTTATTACTTCTGATATTTAATTTGGTTGCGCAATGTAAGATTAGTATATTTAATTAGGATTATAGAAATAAAATATTAATTATTTGTAACTGTGGATCAAGCACTGACATAATTATTGTATAAAAAAGATATTATTACTCATTATTATTATAATTAAGTTAATATTTAGTTTGTAAAAAAAGTATGAGGAGAGATTCAATTAAATGAAAATAAAATCTTAGAGTTAAATTTTTTATTCAAAGTTTATGTGGGTCAACACGAACACGACACGAAAATAAACAGGTCAACTCGACATGACACGACACGATTAGTTAAATAGGTTGAGTTAGAGTTGACAAATGTTCGACACGATTAATATTCGACACGACACGAACCCGATACAACATGAACTTGACACAACACGACTCGATTGCCACCCCTAGTTGCAAGGGACTCTCTACAGTCAACAAGTCGGTTCAACAAAATATAATGAGATGCAAACCTGGTTTTAGCCACTTTTAATAGCTCTAATTTAGACTGAGATCTAAACATAGCCAAAACATGTGTATGGTTCAAGAAATATTTGACAATAGACTTTTTCCTTTTATAAGTATTTTTAAACCACTCAAATTCCTTTGCAAAGTCTTTAAAAATTATATTCAGAGTATGAACAACACAAGGAGACCAAAATATATGTTTGTGTACCTTTTGCACCTCTTTCCCCGCAAGTTTGCAATTTGCTGCGTTATCGGTCACTACTTGAATGATATTTAGTGAACCTACTTCTTCAATGACTTTCTACAAAAAATCAGCAATTGCTTTACCTATTTTGTCTATCCCTGAAAAATCCTCAGCATATATAAAAATAACTCCACGGCTATTTGCAGCAATGATATTAATAAGTGGTCGATGCTTCACATAGTCCACCAATCTGATACAATGGATACCCCATTAGAATACCATGTATCTTTAACAGGAATCAAATCTTTTTCAACACTTCTTTTGCACTCATCCAATAATGTAGTTCTTGTTTTTTCATAGCTGGGAGCCTTGTAACCTTTAGGTCCTCTATTTATAGCTGAAATCATCTCATTGAATTGAGGATTTCTCAACATATTGAATGGAATTCCATTAGCACCTAGTCTCCTTATGACCTTCAAGTCAACTATGTCTCGATCCATTATTTTGAATGCATCTTCAATAGATTCTGTCATCGGTGAAGGTTGCTGTTTCATCAATGTAGAATTTTTTAGGTACGAAGAAACTCCTTTTTTTTTTCTGCTTTTTGTATCTTTCTCACAATTTTGCATATTCAGTCAAATTATTTATCAATGCTTGACACTGTTTAATTTCTGCTTTTTTTCCGTGTGGGGCACCAAAAAAGTGGTAATGCATTCGAGTGTAGGAACTTGTAAATTTACTGCCGCAATACTTACATGACCAACTCTTTGATCCCCCTGAATTTTTTCCTAGAGCTGCACCAATAAGATTGACTTCATTGAGTAGTGGTTTCAATTTTGCATCAACTTATAATTAATTTTTTTGTGCGCGATTTTTTGTGGTTGCATAGTGTTATCTTCTTCCGTTATTTCAATATGTTCAACTTCTTGTTCATCAGCAGAATCGTCTAAATTCTAAACATTAATTTCGAATTGATCTGCAATCTAAGAAGAATCTTGTTCTTCTCTCCTTTTTTTACCAAAAATTATTTTTTTAAGTAATAAGAATTCAAGTATTCAACACAATAGAAAAATATTGAAGGAATAATTGAGGAGCAAAAGGAGTAGCCGCAGTACAGAAGGCTGCTGTTGGGATTAAAATATATATACGTAGGGCTGAAGTTAACTTTTATTTACCCTAATTTTGACTTTCTTATCCCTATTGTGTTCTCTAGTCCTATAAAATAGTTGGGTTTATTTTGGCCTTTTCACACAACCTAGGTATTAACTCGGTAACTATTTCCCAGAGTCCCAGGCAACTTCACGTGAATCGGTGGAAATTAAGAGAGAGAGTTCTTGACTTCTCAGTTGTCGACGAAGAAATCGAAGCAGAGAGAGAGAAACACAGAGAGAAATAGAAGTTCTCGACTTCTCGTCTCCTCAGTCGTGGACTCTCGTCTCCTCAGTTGTCGACGAAGAGTTCGAAGTAGAGGAAGAGAGAGATAGAGAAAGAGAGAGAGAAACAGAGAGATGAACCAAAGAAGTTGAAGAAGGTCGAAGAAGTAGCCGAATCGAAGCAGAAAAGTCGAATCGAAGTTGAATCGAAGAAGTCGAAGCAGAGAAGAAACTCAAAGCTGAGAAATCGAAGTATAAAAGTTGAAGAAATCGAACCAGAGATCCATCGAGTAAGTTACCTACTCTTTATTTTAGCCTATTTAGTCTTAATCTGTGTAATTTGCAATGATTTGGTTTGATATGGGGTTAGGGTTTATATTGGGGATTTGAGTTTTGTTAATTGATTGGATAAACAGTTGGGGTCAGAGATTGGGGTGATCCAAGTCGCGAACGACCCACGTTTGGGGTCGTGCGACCCAGATCGCGGTTCATAGGCCATCTCACATTTTCTGGTAACCCTGACTAAGCCTACTGGAGTTTGGCGTACTGGTACACTTTTTTTGCTCAAGACCAGTCTTTGTAGAATTGATATAATTTTTGATCCAACCGTTCGATTAAGCTGAAATTTTGACACAATACAGAAGACATCCAGATCTACAATTTTCATGCTTTTCACTTCTTCAGATTCGAAGTGGATCATGGTAAAAAATAAGGAAAACCGAGGCACTATAACCCAATGGTGTGGGTGCTGGTGCTTTTGTTACCAAGCACCAATACCTTCTTGATTTTCTTACTTTTAGGCCTCCAAATCCTCATGTAATGTGTTCATGCCTGCACCACCCATCTATACTTAGTTGCAAGGTTCCAAAATGCATGAGTTAGACTATAATTACCCGCAACATCAAAATTCGACGGTATTCATAATTTTGGCTAAATCAAAGTACTTAATTGCAAAAATTGAGTTGAAATGCATGTAATGAGGCCGTTAGATATACAATATTATGTGCTCATCACCTATATTAGCATTTTAAAATAATTACTTGATATATATTAAGATATGAGTGTGGGGATTTACAACTTTACACCTTTAATGTCTCTTTTTGTTCCTACCCCTTTTTTCTCTATTCCTCTTACCTTAATTTACTCTGATTTATTTGAGTGCTACCAGTTTAGTTCGTATGGTGATCTCTGGAGCTAACCATTGGCACTAGTCTTTGATTTTTGTATGCTATTTGTTGAAAGGGGTTTTAGCTATTTTGAGGACGGTCTAAGTGAAGGGGGCTTGGAATTGTATGCTTGAAATGACTGATAGTCAGTTGTGATAGTGAACATGTGGGTGAGAGATCCCCTTTTCCCGTTGGCAACTTACATGGTTTTTTGTCAGCCTTCCTTTGCCTTTCAGGGCGTACCCGAAAGAGAATCCAACACTTCTTGGTTGTATGCAGGGTGGGGCAAGAGAGGTAAATTCAATTTCTTTCTAATGATAAAAAAAAGGAACGTAATCCAAATTCATGTCATTATATTTGGATTTGGCAGGTTTCAAAAAGAAACGAAAAATTGGAAAATAGAAAAATAAAGGAAGAAAAACAGAGTCTCGTGCCGTTTTTAACGTGTCCCTCAGTGTGTCCCAACGTGTCAGCCACGTGTCCCCAACGTGTCCTAAAAAAACCGGACACTCATTTTAACGTGTCCAACACGTGTCTGAAGCATTTCTGGAGCGTGTCCGTGTCCCAGACGTATTCGACACCAACACTTTGCCCAAAATGAAGTGTCCGTGCTTCCTAGATATATACTTATTTCTTTCTCTTTTTTTTTGGATTTAATCTGAATTTCATCCATTAATAAAAAGAGTCAAAAACATTTGATTAGTAACAATATGTAAACTATTTTTTTTATGTCTTAGGCTAAATTTGTATTTTATAAAAACATATATATTTGTCCTTTTGACATGACAACCCAAGTCCCTCAACGAAGCTTTAGGCTGGGTATATCAGTCTGCTCTTTCTTTTTTATGATTGGGATTTGTAAGCATGATAAATTCCAAGCAAAAATATGGTATCACATACGACTTCCCAAATATATCCCAAATGCATGTACTGTTTCATTAATTTCCCATGGAGGGCCTAGCTAGAATATTTTATGTGGTTTAAGTACACCACCAAAGCTGAAAGCTCAGAGTGGATGAAGTAGGCGCTTGACAGGTTTGGGAGTAAACTATGCACTACATCCTATGTGTGATTAAAACTACTCAAATCTTATTTTGCCAAACTTACAAAAATGATTCTGTTGTCCAATTTTCAAAGCAGTTGTGTTTTCTTATGATTTCAAAATGTAGGTCAAAACTTTCAAACCAGTTGTGTTTTCATATGATTCCCAAAATGTTACCTCGTTTGAGTGGGACTAACACCATACAATGGCCTTCTTAAAGCTCAAATATCATTTAACAACAAAATGTAGCAAACTCAGTTTGTGTCCCATAATTTACTGAATGAGAAATACTAAGTAGCAAATGAGTCCCGGTCATTTTCATGCTTCCTTATATTACAATTCCTGAACATAGCCAGTTGATGAGGGATGTTGAAATAATATTAGCAAATATTTGCATAATTTCTGAGAGAAAAGTAATTACAGTCAGATCAAATGCCTCTATACCCACTTTCCTTCCACAATTTTTGGGGCCCTTAGACTAGGTAATGGTCAGTTCTCTTGCTTTGGAGATGATGTAGAATAATGAGGTGTTAACAAGTAATGAGGCTTAGCAGGAGTGCTTGGGCCGAGTGTCCCATAATGTTGGTAATAAGTTGGAGCTAGGCTAGTTGTATAGAGACATGGGCAATGGTGGATGCTAGAAAGCTCAGTAATTACAGAATTTAAACCGCATCTATTTGAGAACCATCAGCAGTTGTCGGAGTTGCTTGAGTAGTCAGTCCACAGGGTTATCATCCACAGCATTTTTTATGCATGCTTTCATTGATCATCATAGGTGTGTCGCTTCAACACTTGTTCATGATACTGTTTCAGAGGTGTTCTTCTGGTTCAGTTCTCGAGATAAGTAAATTTGTAGTTACATCCTAAGAAAGAAATTGATGGTTTGGTCATCCTGTAAATAATCATGGTAGCTAGATATATACCCTCCCTGTTCCATTTTTTGATCCAAAAATTAAATGAGTGTATAAACAAATGTGAGCCCCTTGAAAAGTAAGATATTTTCAGACGGCAAGCTTCCTTTTCTGACTCCCCCATGGCCTGTGCAGCATAGGTCTCTTCAAGTGTTTAATAAGTTTAGGAACACAATGATTACATACAAAGGATCACTCATTTTTTTGGCTGGCAACAGAAAAACCGTCAAGTACCCATAGAAATTCATTATGATTAGCAGGAGTTGTTTTAGACAAGACCTGGATTTTTTTTTAGGTTGCATTTGACAAGAGTGACTGTGAGGGTCAGATTTCTTAATATGTTGCAATGATCAACTATTTGTGTGTCAATAGGGCTAGTTGAGGGAGAGGAGAGAGAATCATTAGGCACGAGAGAAACATCTACTTAGATTCCTGCTGCCATTAGAATTCTTCACAGGAAGGATTTTAAGTATCATCCTCCACTTCTAATTGAATTTGAAATCCTGAGTCCTGAAATTTAATAGTTTTTCCCGAGTTTTTAGTTCTGTATTGGACATAAAAAGGCTAATCTTCCGGCAATATGTTGGGAAAAGATGAGAACTCATCAATATTACTCCTTGTGGAGCATCTGAGTATAACAGGTTGGATGTCCCATGGTATCACTATCATCATTCTTTCGTACTTTCACCCAGAAATAAGGGTAGAAAGAAAATGTAGAGCGTAAGAAGAAAAGCTTATTGATGTTGCATACCATTTCATCGTATTATTTTTTCTGACTGATGTAATTCTGATCATTTTGTGCAAGATTGGTAGATGCGCTGGAGATGATGAAGCAGGGTGTGAAGCGACTCCTTGTTCCTAAAAGCTTAGTGTGGAGAGGAATGAGCAAACGATTCTCAATTCTATATAATGGAAAGTGGCTCAAGAACATCGACACGTCTAGTGGCAATAGTAATAACTCATTTGCCAGCAGCAATCGTCCTTCCTCATCTTCTACCACCATCATCCGTGACAAGTTCTGTTGTCTGTCAAGAGAGGATGTCATTCGTTTTCTCATTGGTTGCCTTGGTGCCTTAGCTCCTCTCCCTCTCTCCTCCATCTCCTCCCTCAGTGTCATCAACCGGAACTACAGCTCCATTGAAGCATCTCGTCCAGCCATTGAAGCCACCCGAAAGCTTCCCCAGGACCCCAGTGCAGTGGCAGTTGTGGAACCCACTTCAGATGGTCAATATAAGATCATTGGCGAGATCTCGGCTACAAAATTATGGAAATGTGATTACTTGGCTGCAGCATGGGCTTTAGCCAATTTCTCTGCAGGACAGTTTGTTATGGGGGTTGAAGACATGACTTCAAGGTCAGTACCTGATTTTGCTGTTAACCCTATTGTTGGAGATAATAACTTAGTTAATGGCGGTGGATCAACGAGGCCGAGAAAGTTCAGCAGTCGGAATATTGGGTTCTTTAGCAATCCGGCAAGCCCGAGTTTCGGTGTGGGTAGGAGCATGTATCGGGGTAGAAGTGCACCCTTAACATGTAAAGTTACGAGTTCATTAGCTGCAGTCATGGCTCAGATGTTATCTCATCGGGCAACCCATGTTTGGGTGACTGAAGCTGAAAATGAGGATGTTTTGGTTGGGGTTGTAGGTTATGCTGACATACTAGTTGCTGTGACCAGGCAACCTGCTGCCACCATTCCTGAAACTCCAGCACCGTGAAAAGAAATTGGATTGATTGTCAATGTTGTGGTGGTGGGCCGTGCTTGAGCCCCACTTCAATTCACAATATGGTTATTTATCAGGGAGAAGAATGTATTGGAGAGATTTGACTCCTAGTTGTTCTTGGGACTCTTAAATGTATCACAGAATCGAACTTGTGAGGCTTATGAGGTATCCGCTTATAATTGTTATGTAAGTGTACGTGTATGTGAGAATGCATCAGTAAATACTGTCCAATTTTCCTTGGATGAAACCAAGTATTCAAAGAAAAAATGTTTGCCAAGATTAAATTCCCAATTGCGTACAATAAATATTGTTATGCTATGACTTTGGTGACATCTAATTGCGGGCCGTGGAAGGTCTTGCAATTGTAATTTAATATAGAGTACTTACAAACAAATGAGTTATGGGTGCATTTGCGAGAGTGTGGCCAAAGCTGGGAGATACAGTGGAGTGGAGGTCTAAAAATCGCGAATAAGTAGCTGGTGCATTAGGAGCAGCAGCGACATTTCCTTTAGAGATGATTGTCGTTGTAGCAACTGAGCTGTCTGATCTTGTGATCGGTGGTTTGTGGCCTAGAGAGCTGCAAGCGTTGGGATGGTCCTACTGGTCTCCTCTCTTCAGCCTGCCTATCAGCTAATGGATGACCTGGGAAGATTGGTGAATCATGATATGTTACGTTCCAATTTTCACAAATAGACGTGAATTATTTATGAATCATCAAAACCATTAAAGCATAGCTAAGATATCATTAAATAAAGTAAAACAAACAACATCATTTAACTAAACAAAATTCCAAAACAAACATCATTTAACCTTTAACGGTAACATCCCAAACTGTAATTAACAAAAAAAAATTAAACAAAACTATTATCTCTAATAAACTATAAAACAACCACAAACGTTGTTAAGGAAAGGGTATGTAATACTAACCCATTAGGAAACTTTCTCAAATCAAAACAAGGTTTACCTAATGTATAAAACAGGCCGTTCTCAATTTACAAAAATAAAATAGATAGCTTTTGAAGTAAAGTAAGGGACAATTAATAACGATCTCAAGTTTCGATGTATAAACAAAAAATCCATATGGAGTAGAACCAATTCTCAAAACAAAAGATTATAACAATTATATCTCATGTACGTAGGTCGACTAATATAAATTCACACATCAAATATATTTGGTCCATAAAACTCCACATTCTTAATCATACTCTGCTGGGCCACAAAGTTTTAAGAAGCACGCAAATTGATGCATCAATATTGACGAAATCTTTATAAGAACAATATACTAACCCTTAGCTTCAAACTCCATAAACGAATAGTGGTTGGAAACTTGGCAAGGAACCAACTTCACTACGAGTTATAAGAAACTTTTGAATCTTTCAAATTAAGAAACACATATAAATACTCTGATATAAATCTGTATGCAACCCAAGTTCATCACACCCAACCATACAAGCGATAATGTTCGTACTTTTCAATAAAATTCACATGTACCACAAATCACAATTTCACAATTCTCAAAATAGAAGGAACTGCAATAAAATCTCTATGATATAAGTTGGAAGCAACCCAAGTTCATCACACCTAACCATATAAGAGATAATGTTCATACTTTTCAATATAATTCACATGCACCACAAATTATAATTCCATAATTCTAAAAGTGGAAGGAACTTCAAGAAAAACCTGCAAGAGATCGTCCAGAAATAATATCAATTATATCATATTCAAGATCTAGGATTTTTAAATCAAGAACATATAATTTGAATGTAAATCAAGTATTCTTTTAAAACGAAAAAATCCATACGATTGAGAGTAAATCAAAGAAATCGTTTATCTATCACATATTTATGGAATAAAATAAAAAGATATAAATAGTAATCATAGCCTCAATGAACAGGAATGAGAAAGAAACCTTAACTTAATTCGTAGATAATAGGTCCTATCGTGTTTTGTGCGATTACCACACATTAGTCCCTTCAAGATCTATCCCGTTTTCCTTCTTTTATCCTCTCCAAACTCTCCCAGACTTAACGAATCTCTAGGGTGTTTATAGGGTCAAAAACTGTTCAGATGGTGTAGAACTGATTGGGCTTCGAACGGACTTTATGCTTAGTATCTCCCTTTCACCTTACTACAATTTGTTAGATTAGACTTGCGTTCTAATAGACTTTTACGTTGGAATGCACCCAAGTTTTTGCCCAAACATCCATCCTAGTTTTGAATTAGTTAGAAGTCGATTCATGAATATTCATGAAATACAATTTTATAACTCTTGAAGTTTACTTTCTAATACCCTAAAAATCAGCTCAATTAGACATTGGCAAAAAAAATCATGACAAAAAAAATTGAAGTAGTGCCAAATCCTATTCTACCTTAACTCTCTCCAAAATGCATTTATGGCTCGAAATACCTCTAAACTTCTACTATATCTCATATCACCTATGATTAACCATAAAAAATGTTATTTATTATATTTAAGGATGTGTTAATATCATATTATTTGAGATAAAATGTGTTATACTTGAATTTTCTAGCTTGATACTTGTTTATCTCATTTTGTTGGTAATTTGGATGATTTATAATGATAATCAATTGATCCAAGTCGAGTAAACAATCGAGGAAGTATTTGGTTGTAATAGGGGATGATTTGATGAAGCAAAGATGTTGGGAGGCATTCCGAAACATAAACGCATGTTGGGGAGAATTTGGGAAGGAAATATTTTGATACTACTTTAGCATTTTTGTTATAACTTTTTATCTCGATGTCCAATTGACTTGATTCTTATGGAATTAGAAAGTAGACTTCAAGAGCTTCAAAAGTGTATTCCATAAAAAATTCGTGAATCGGCCTCTAACTTCATGAAAATCGAGTTGGAAGTTTGGGCAAAAACTTACCCACGTCTAGGCCTGTGAATAGTGCGTTCGAACACGATTTTTAGAACATTTTTATGCCTCCTTGGTCCTAATGTACGGGATTTAACCTGAAAAGAATCTTTTTTCCCTGAAAGGGATTACTCCCAACCCAACCCTAGACCCACTAGTATATATGAGACTTTTCTTATGTTAAGGACCACTTTGGATCCCTTCTTCTAGTTTTGTTTTCCCTTGTTGTTATTGCTCTGATGTCTATGAATTGTTAAATCCTCAACTAAAGTTACGGGTGATTAGTATGGTATTTATTTGTTGAGTCGTTGGTCTTCAATATATGATTTTTCTTATTAATTGATTCTTGTCTTTTCGTAAAGTTTTTGCTATGTAAAATCTCTTAATACGTTATGCCACGTACATCTAATGCTTTAGATTCAATGCGAGCCAAATAACTGATTTTTCATGTTTTAATCAATTAATTAAAATTTTCATAAAAATAATTGATTAGTTGTTCGTGATTAAAAATAAATATTATTGGTTATAGATCTTGATTCATCATCGACTTCGGGCATGGTGAATGCTTGAGATCTACAATTTAAATCTGATTTTTGACTAAATAATTTTTTAATTATACTTTTGGATTTGTTGTCAATATTATCACCACTAAATCTTCCGACTAAGATCACTCCTTAGCAAATTCTTAACCGAGTTCGAAAACTAGATCAGGAATAAATATTGTGTGAAATTGGAAGAGGATCCCCTATACTTTAATACTCCAATTACTATTCTAAATCAAAATTTACTATTTTCTCAAAATTCATTTCTTTCAAATATATTCAAAACAAAATTTACTTTTTTTTTTTAAATTTATCAGGTTCCTACTTTCACTAATTTTCAGTTGTTCGACCTTAGACTTCTGATTTTTATTACTTCGCAACAATCTACACTTGGGTGATACATAATTAAAGTTGTAGCAAGAGATGTAAACAAAATTTATGAAAAAGTTTTTGTCCTACACACTACACAAATTCTTTGAAAAGACAAATTATGATTTTTTCACAAAAAGAGAATGAAACTTTTTACTAGTGTTAGGAATGTTTTAAAGACTTGTATCTTGCTTAGATTATGATTATCAGAGCTAACACATTATTATTTTTTTCTGTGAGGATTTATAAGCTCAAATGCACCAATTTACTGAGATGATGTGCAATGGACAGTTCATGGCCAAGGAACCTGACGAAGTTTTTGATTATTTTTTCATCTTGTTGAAAGTCCAAAATCATGGGATATTGCATCCCCTGAGACTTCTTCGAAAAATAAACTTCAGGTGGTTCATCAGGTGGAGGCAAATACCAACTGAGAGAGGAGGATGACATAGGAGCTAGAATTGCCACATTGACAAAAAAAGTAGAGGCCATGGAGTTTAGGAAGGTCAATGAGGTGCAGATTATTCCTGAAGAGGAAATTTGTAGTATTTTTAAGGTCCTAGGTCATTCTACAAAGGAGTACCCCACAATTCTTGCTTTCAAAGAAGTTTAACATGACCAAGAAAATGTTGTGAACAACCTCAATAACCTTACCGTTCCCCATATTCAGGGACTTATAATTTAGGATGTAAGAATCATCCCAATTTTAGTTGGAGGAAAGATAACGCCGCACACAACCACCTCCTCAAGGCCATTCTAATTTTGTACCATGCACTCCACCCTAAAAGAAGAACCTTGAGGATGCCATATGTGAATTGTAGTCATAAGTTTGATCACAATCAATAATCAAATATCTCAAGCCTTAAATGATATTAGGAGCACTCTTACTAAATTGACCACTACACTGACCCACCATGAGAAAGGTAAGTTTTCAGCTCAATCACAAACCCTTCCACAAGGTCGATTTAGTGTGGATGAACCTACTTCATCTGGCATTTCAACATGAGCAAGTTAAATCTATCACTACCCTTTGGAGTGGCAAGACAATTGATAAAAACATTTGTATGACAACTCTATAGCCTAAGAAATCATCAAACCCGGAGGAGAGTAATGGACATAACCAACCCGAGTTGAGTGAGGTCTTGAGATGTCCTATCCCATCTCCATTCCCCCAGGGTTGACACCACCTAAAAAACCATCGTTAAATTATGAGATTTTATAGGTATTCAAGCAAGTCAAGATTAATATGCCATTGTTAGATGCAATTAGCAAACACTTTTTATGTTAAAATTTTGAAAGATTTATATACTATCAAGCGTACGCTTAATATGCAAAATAAAACATTTTTAAGTGAACAAGTGAGTGCAATTATTGAATAGATCACTACACCTAAAGGACCCAGGCTTCCCCACTACTTCTTCTGTGATTGGTAAATTTAAAATTGAACAAACTTTACTTGATTTGGGAGTCAGTGTAAATCTTTTACTCGACTCAGTATATGAGCAGTTGGGTCTTGGTGAGTTGAAACCAACTTACATAACTCTTTAACTCGCGGATTGCACTGTGAAGATACTGAGAGTAGTGGTGGAGGATGTGTTGGTCCTAGTTGATAATTTTTATTTTTCTGTTGAATTTATTGTCTTGGACAATCACTCTGTTTCGAATGCTAGCACTCAGATTCCTATCATATTAGGGTGTCCACTCCTTATAACTTCTAATGTTTTGATAAATTGTAGTAATAGAGTCATGAAGCTTTCCTTTGACAATATAACTTTGGAATTAAATATTTTAAATATTTGCAAACAACTCATGGATGATTTTGTAAAATTCGAAAAAATTAAAACTTAATTAAGAAGAGTAAAATGATAATTAGCTGTTACGGTGTGGGTTAAAAATTCAAAATTTTTAGAACTCGGATAAAAAAATAAAACTCACCATTGGATTTGCATTACGAAATCTAGTTACCTAGTCAATTTTCGTTTTATTCCAAGACAGTTAAAATTTTCGCATTTTACAATGCTATCGAGTGTCGTGCGACTAAAATAAACATGATTAGACTTTATTCGCGGGACCTGAAAAATAATTTAATGTAGTTAAATAAAAATATATTAAACATAACACAGGACGTGATTTAATTGATTTGAAATAAAATCGAACCAATTGAAGAGGGACGTGTAGCGTTATGAGGACCAAATATTCAAGGAGTATTTAAGGGGGAAAAATAAAAAATTTGCCCCATTCTTTAGCCATCCATTTCCGAAGAGACAGTGAGAGAGAGAGAGAGAGAGATACTTTCTCCAAGTTCTCCCACCTTTCTTCTCTGATCAACGACGATCCAACTGTTGGCGCATTAGGCTGAGACTTAAAGTTGTTCTACTCGACGGGGCCTACACATCAACACCAACCAAACATATTTTCTATCATTTTCAAAAATCAAGGGGTTGGGAGCTAGGGCTTGAAGGAAAATTTCTTGGGTATTCTTGGAGATTTGCTTCCATGATTAAGTTCAAGAGGTGAGGGTTTCCATAGCTACTATTGAACTAGTGTAACTAGTTAGATGTTTGGGTAATTTGATGAACATGTTATTCTTATGTCCACTTGATTTGGGCTTGAATATGTGAATTATCTATAATATGTCTTAGCATGCTATGTATTTACATTGTGCCTCAAAGGTGTTTGATAAAATGCCTACGGATATTCAAATGTGTTATTTGAATGGAAAGTGCTATAACATGCTTAGTGATGCTACGAAATGTTATTATACCCTTCATGATATAATAGAAATTTTGAAGTTTATGAGATATTATCATATGCTCACATGTCATAGTTAGCTTATGATGAATTGGAAATGATAAACGTCATTACATTACATATGCACGAGTTGCACTACATTTATGGGCATTGACATGGGTTTGAGTGTGTGGGTGCATGGGTTGGTCAATCACCACATGGTGAGTTGATGGATGGACTCAAAAGTTTGGATCAAGGTACAATTGAGTCGTACGAAACATTGCATAGAAGAATTGTTTGGGTATCGCAAAGAGGGGATAGATTGTCCATCGGGTGCAAGACCTAGTTCTTGGTTTACTCAATTGATTGACAGTGTAACTACAAAAAAGTGTGACAGTGTACTCGAAGCCAGAGGTGTGATGCCCTTAAATGCTGTGCCGACACAAGAGTTGATGAATGGCACGCGCAACCCCGCCTTGTTATGTTATGGAAGAATTGAGCTTATTGTTGGGCTGGTTATTTAGAGACAACAATTGGTTGTCGGATTTCGTCCTGTAACTAGAAGAAGATCCCTTCGGAGGTCACTATGGTGTGGCTGAATGTATAACAGTCCACCCTTACAGCCTTTGATCAGTAGATTCTTTATAACTTCGAAAGATGGTTAAGGCATTGGATGCGTAGCATCAATGGGAAGGGCTTGGAATGCCCGATTCATGTCATGATATTGTATCATGTGTCGTGTATGGAAACTCAGGAGTGGGTTCAGAGTTTGCACATGCATTCATGAGAAATCATTCATGATTGGTATTCTAGGCATCATATATATATATATATATATGTTGCTTAGGATATATGCTTGGTGTGTGGATGCGCATTCATATCATATGCATTGAGATTGTTATGTATTTTCTATAGAAAATATCTTACTGGGCTTTGACTCACCGTTTATGGGGATACATTTTTCAGGTATTGGACGAGCTTACGCTGAAGGCCTTCCTGTAGGCTGCTTGATGGTCTTCCCTAATCTCCAAACATGAGCCCGGATTGTGTGTATATGACTTATACGAATTGGTGAGTGTCACTCACCCTCAGGTTTGTGCAAGAAATGGGAAAAATCATGTGTGTGAAGAAAAACGTGTGTGTATGTGTGCAAAAGTGCTCCCCAAGCGTAGAAAGACTTGCAATGTTGTGTTTTATTTGGAAAAGGTATTCCAAGGTCGTCTCCTTAGGGAAGGAAAAGTCAAATATTTTGGAAGGGTGATTTGTAAAGAAACGAAAATTGAAAAATGTTGTGAATTGTGTTTTGGTGAGTTGTGTTTTGGTAAAAATGCAAGAAAGCAACGTTGGCTAATCCATAGAGGTAATTCCAATGGGATTGTCAAATCGACTCAATTCATTCAAACAATGGTGTCACGGTGTTTGATTGATTCGTAAAAAGTGAGGGACTAATGTAGATGTGTTAGACAAAAGCATACCCCGTGACAAGTTTGCGTTGTATCAAGAGCCTATAACCATGTCCGCACTCAACCTTGTTAAATCAAACACTTTACACTACGAGGAAGAATAAAAGAGAGTCAATTTCACATACTGATGAGTGCATAATATTGCATATGTAAAGGCCTCATTACATACATTTAAACTCAACTTTTGCATCTAAGTACTTAGTGTTAGCTGATTTTATGAATAATGTTGATATTTCAATGTTGCATGTTTTTATAACTTAAATAATTGATTTTAGGACCTTGCAACTATGATGGATGTGTGGTGAAGGCATAGACACAATACATGAAGATTTGGAGGCTTAAAAATGAAGAAATCAAGGAGGTATTGGTGTTTGGGAACAAAGGCACCAGCTGCCACAACATTTGAAAGCAGAGCTTCGGTTTTCCTCCATTTTGACCATGATCCACTTCGAATCTGAAAAAGTACAATACATGAAAGTTGTAGATCTGGATGTCTTCTGTATCGTGTCAAAATTTTAGCTCAATCCAACTGTTGGATCAAAAGTTATGTCAATTTTACTAAAAGTGGTCTAGAGCATAGAAGGAACCGTACCGGTACGCGGTACCGGTACTTCGAATCCAGTAGCCAAATCGTACCGATACGCTGTACCAGTACGCTCCCCTGAAGCAGTCCCAAACCTCCTACAACCCATCTCCACTTGCTTGGGGGCCCACCTACACTTCTCCCACTTGCCCCCCAATATTTTCTTACACATCTACATGCCTCCCTTATACAAATGGAAGACTTTTGAGGCTTGGCATTGATGGAGGATGGGAGAGAAGTAGGCTGCCTGACTGGTTGATGGGTAGGCTGCTCCTAGCTTGTCCAAGCCATCATTGAACCTCCCATTGATGGGAGGCCTGCACACTCATGCTAGGGGACCACCATGCACGAAAATTGAAGGCTCACACTCCATTATATTCAGCATTACACATCCATTTTGGGTAGTGACTACCTAAGCTTAGTTTTAGTTCAATGTAGAAGATGATGAATAGTAGTTATGTTTTTGCAATTTCTTCACCATTTTCATCCATGTAAGCTTTAATCTTCTTGTAATTTATATTTCTTGCAGTTTAATCTCATTCCTTTCAAGTTTATTGCAAGTTTAGTTACATGTTCTTGAATCTACCATTGTTGTATTAAGTTTTTCTTCATTTCAAGTTTAAAATGGGTATTGAATATTTTTCTTCATAGTTTGTGATTTCTTGCTATAAGTTATGTCCCATGCTTCCTTTCTTCATTATGTCCATTTACATTATGCTTGTCTTTCCTTTATGCATGAGTAGCTAGATTTTTAGTTGGCCAATCCAAGGGAAACCTCCTCTTGGGTTTTCCATTTCAACTCTTCTTCTTTCCTCCACTCGGTGTACGGTGGTTTGGTTTGACTAGGTTGAGTGTGGACGTGGTGGTGAGTTTTTGATATCCCGTAGGCAGTTGTCACGGGATATGCTTGGATCCTCACCTCCATTTGGTTGTGAGTTTTTGATAGTCCGTAGACTTGTCACGGTTTATGCTTAGATCCTTATTTCCATTTGTTCCAAGCTTCCCACGAATCAATCGTTCATCTATGCACCATTGGAGGAAGCTTTTGAGTTGAGTTGGAATTCCCATTGGAATGATCTCTTTGGATTAGCCAACACTTGTTTTATTGCATTTTTATTAAGAACACAACTTTCCAAAACACAAACAAAAGATTTTATATTTTCTTTTTTTCACAAAATCACCTTCACACACTTGAATTTTCGTTCCCTGAAGAGACGACCTTGGAATACTTTCCAAGTAAAACAGGACAAACAAAAGACTCATTGTGATTGACGAGCACTTTTGTTCACATTTCATATTTTACACATTTTGTTCATTCCACTTCATACCACCATTCCGTTGCCCTTTCTCTTGCATGAATCCGAGTGAGAGTGACACTCACCCACACACATATGCCATATACATATTTGAGGGTTCATGTTAGGAGCTTAGGAACAACAACGTTTTCCCAACAATCACATACCCAAGAGAAAATTCCCCTTGGATTAGCCAAATAAAAGTCTAGCTACTCATACCAAAAGCAAGAACCAACATAAGGTAAAGAGACATGGTGGTGAAATGGAACATGAAACTTGTATTAATGCAAGAAAAGGTTTAAACTGCAAGAGCAAATTCATTCATACCCAAAATACAAAGATTAAAGCAAAACACCCAAATGTAGAAATGGAAATGCTAGAACCCATAGCTAAGCTTGATTACAACTTGAATAAAAGAGTTTAGAGTGTAAGAGGAAAAGATTACAAGTAAAATAAAGCTTACTAGAATGAAAATGGTGAAGGAAATATGAAAACCCAAATTTCTCTCTCTAAAACTTCATATTCAACCTTGAAGCTTCTCTCTCTAAAACCATGTAAATTCTGAATGATGGTGTAAGACCCTTCATTTTCATCCATTCCCTATCCCTTAACATGTGTGAACTGAATTGGAATGATTGGGGAGAGGTTGGACACTTCCATAAGCAAGTTCAGTCCAAACATGGTCTTCCCAAACTTCACCAACCACCCTTCGTCTCTCTCTTGCTTCTCCCCTCACTCTTACGTCAAATATGACTTTAGGGGTTAGAAGAACATCATGGGGTGTTAATCATGCTAGTGTTTGGCTTAGAGGACAAGACGTGGGGCCCCGAAGTGGGTGGAGTTGTGTGAGAAAGTGTCTGGCAAATCTAGACAGAACCTACCAGTAGGTTTTTTCTAGTAAGATTTTCTACCTGTAGGTTTTTGCATGGCTGAGGTAGAAGAATTCCAGCAGCATTTTCTACCGGTAGGTTTTAAATCTTCTATTGGTAGGTTTTGAATGACTTATACTGGTAGGTTTTGGTTGCCTTCAACTAGTATGTTTTGTCCTACTTTTGGATTTCCTTAGTTCCTTGAGGTCCCGAGCCATCTGTTGAACAATTCCTTCTTCCTCATTGCCTTTGAGCACTTGATCAGAGGCTTTATACATAACCTTACTTGCTCTTTACCTACAATCACACAAATCTCCATTAATTGTGAATTAGAAAACATTTCCCCCAATTTTCACCACAAAACAAGTAATATGGGTGAAAAGGAGATGCATGATTTGCAATATTCTATACTTGTCACACTCCCCAACTTAAATTTTGCTAGTACCTAGCAAACTTTATTTTCAAACTACACTACATAAAAACAACAATTCCATTCATGTTAAACAATTCACTTATCGACAAACTCCTCAAATCACAATGCAATTATGTAAATGAACTTGGGGCAAAATGAAACAAACAAAAATGTGGTTATTTTATTCATAACTTTATGAGGTTCAGTACAAAGATCTTGAAACAAAAACGACCTGTGATCCTAGAGACTCTTTTACTAGGCCGACTACCACTAAACCACTATGTGCAGTCTACCAAAAATGACAAAACAAAAATGGTCTCTCTAATCCTTTGTATCATCACCTGACTCATCATCATCCCCCTCATTATCGTCACCCTCCTTGTCATCGGTCTCCTCATCATCAGACTCCTCCACCTCTAAAACAGTAGAGCCCATGGGGGCTGAAGTGGATGGCCTGCAGGTGGAAGTTGGTGGCACTTCGGGGAGAGGCTCTCCTGGGAAAGTCCTCTCGAAGATCCTAGTGACCATCAACGTCAGTAGCTGCATAGTCCCGCCGAAGTCATTCAACTGTCCCTCTATCGCATTAAGGCATTGGGAGACCATCTGAGGTAGGGTAGTAGTGCGTGGTGCAGAGGGGGAAGGTCTTGTTGTAGGTGGCTCGGCTCTTAGTGGCCTCACCCTCTTTTTCCTTTAGGCTAACCCTCCTGTTATGGCCCATCTCTTCATACTGCTGGATTTGCATAAAGCTTCAAACTCTAGTGGGAGGGTCACATCGGTAGGGCTGCCCTTTACTTTGTTGTGGCGGCGGATCTTCGTGGTAAGGTGGGTGTAAGGGAGATTTGCCTTTGGCTTATTAGCCTAGGCGTACTCCTTCATCACCTCCCAAGTCATGAAGGCGATATCCATCCGCTTGCCCATCATGAAAGCATGGAGAAAGGCTAGCTTCTCCTCCACCGAAGTCTTCTCCGCACCCCGAGGTAGCAAATTATAATGAAATACCTTGTTCTTATCCCATAAAAGTGCTTGAATGCCCCAACATGGATTTTTCCCTTAAACTGCGCCGGGCCCTCATACATCAAGCTTGCGTATTCTTGAAGAGATTTCCTCCCTTGGGTGTTGTGAGGATAGACCGTGGTGTTGGGAGGAGGTCTCTTGTAATACCATGCTTCCGCAATGACTCTCGGGGTGATCTCCATCACCTTTCCTTTCACATTGGTTTTCAATTTTTTTTTCCTCATCCACTATCCCTAGCTTTTGGTAGAACTCCCTACACATGGGAAGCACAAACCTACCCCACGAGCTCGAACTAAATAGCGATGTCATGACCCTCTATCACTTCATCGTTTGGCCCGAGGGTGGGCCTATCTACATGTCACTCGCACATCACATTTCTCTCCTTTATGCTCTTCGTGCAAAAATCACTTTTTTTCTTTTTTCATTGTTCTCCACCACTGGGACCTGCCACTGTAGTCCTCTTGTAGGATCCTGTTCCCTCAGGTGGTGGAGAACCAAGCCCCGTTTGCTTGGTTCATGCCATAACAATTTAAAAAGCCCCTAGGGAAACAAAAGGCAACAATTAACTCCAGTATTCATAAAAAAAATCAAATGATGCTTGAGAAGACTTATCTAATCAAGCCATTCCTCTAATCTCCAAGTTTTGGGTGAAAAATGAGGTTGTTGATGCTTTGTGAAGGAGGGAAGGGTTTTGTTCGAAAAAAGTCAGGAATTGAGAAGTAATCACTACGAATCAAAAATTTTTAGAAGATAATTGGGTGATTTGATGAGTGCTCAGAAGTTCTTTGAGTATTTGAAAGGTTTTGAGAGGGAGGAGAAGGTTTTTAAGGATGACATGAGTGAAGAATGTGAAGGGTTTCACTGAAAATTTTGATTTAAAACCCTCGTTTTTCATTTTCAAGTCAAAACTTACCGGTAGAATGTAAACAACCTACTGGTAGAACAGTGCACTGGAAGATTTCTACCGGTAGATTTTTGCAAACTTCTACTAGTAGGTTTCAATTTTTTTCAAAAATTTTCCTATGCTCACTTCCTCACCTCCACCCCAAGTTTATTCAACGCCCACACATTCTAATGACCTATTTACAACCTCAACTCCACAAAAAACCTGACCCATGCTAGTGAACCACAATGTGTGACAAAACCCAAATTCATCTACGAAATTGCAATGCTATTTGAGTTTTGATGCTTTTAAAACACTTGACATGGAATTCTAAATTCAACAAAATGAACACCCAATATATGAAGCACAAACTGAAATGCAAAAGGTATTCATATTCTTTTCTCATATCTAAAGTTTGAGCAATATTCCCTTATCCTACAAGCACAACACAAACTGAAATGCAAAAGGTATTCATATTCTTTTCTCATATCTAAAGTTTGAGCAATATTCCCTTATCCTACAAGCACATGGTTGCCTGACAAAAGTTTTCAAACACTCGAACTAAGCACACATGAGTTTCATCATGAATTTAAATGCTATTCTAGAGTATACACCTGCACATTTGTTTTCAAACTTGCGTGTGTGTGTGAAATGTACATGTAATTTAAGCATTTACTCAATAAAATTTACATTCACTTAGCTATCCAAATTTCAGTTTTGATGCAAAACTCACTAAGGGTTTCTCTAAAAAATGAATAACTCTATGATTATCCTGGCATGCTCCCCATGTGTATATGTGATATTGAATCTTGTGCACAAACCAAAATGCTCACGTATAATCCAAAAATGATGTGCATGCAAAACAATTGAAATGACCTTGACATAATCTCATGAATGAAATGTTAGGGCACTAGATAGCAAAACCAACTTTTTCTTTTCATTTGAAGTATGCTCTCACCATGATTTCTCTAGATAATTTAGGGCTTTGAGATGAATGAAATGTGGCCTTGAGATGATATTAAGGGTAATGAAACGAAGGGTAGAGGAAGACAAAAAGGGTTATTCCCAAGGCATGACCTTTATTATAAATTTTTTTTTGTGGAATTTTCAGCCTTACCCCTTCTCTTCACTTGTTGTTTCTTTTTCTTCTTCTTTCCTCAACATTTTTATTTTCCTTTTCAACTTTATTTTTCTCATTTTTCTTGTATTTTTTTCTCTTCTTTTTCATTCAAAATTTGATTTCAGCACCATTCATCCCTTTTTGGGTTTCCTCAATACATTTCCTTTTCTTTATGATCAATCACAATCAGTCTTAGAACAACCAAGGTGTGGTAATTTTAAACATTTTACACTAGCTTGGTCAATCATGTGGCATGAAAATGAATTTTCTAATAAGGCTCAATCACAACCCTAAGGGTAAATTTTTCACAAGATAAAGCTTAAGGCTCAAAGAAATTCAAAGATGGCCTAAGATCATCTCTAGATAAGCATGGGAAAGCATGTTGGCATTTTAAGACAAAGTCAATTAACTATCCACATGCACTCTAACCAAAGTAAGCATAATGAGATTATTGCACATATTTTGAATTAAAAAAATTGTTCCTTTGAGTAAATGTAAGTTCCCTCCAACAAGGATTGACACTAAAGCTCACACGGGTACTTATTTCATCTCAACTATGAATGTCAAGCTCTAAAATGTGGATCCAATCCTTAAATTTTTGAAATTACACATTCAAGGTGCACTATTATTGCGTTCGAAAGAAAACACATGTGATACTCTGGCATAGGATAAACTTCTATGATGTGCTCATGTATTCAAAGTTCAAAGCGAAGATCTAACTATCACTAAACCCATAACACTTTGAATAGGGGAATATGGTTCAACATTTAGATATTTTTCACAATAAAATTTAATATTTTGCACATATTTTTCTACTATTCTATACAAAAAAATGGTAGAATCTGTGAATGGTGCATTTAACCACAAAATGGTATTATAAACAAAAATTTGGTGTATCATACAATTGGTGAACCTTAACCCCCAAATTGAATTATGCATTGTCCTCAATGCAACAAAAAGATATAGAATGCAATGATGGGCTTAAAAAGATAAAGAGGGTAAGAGAACACCTTGCAATGAGCTTTGACAAAAATACCACTATCTGCAAATGTGAAGACAAAATACACTGCACAGATAAAAGTAAGTAAACAATTAAACTTGCAAAGTAAAGAATAAAGAAAAACAACTGAGCAGTATGATTAAGGTCCAATATTTACATTTATAACTGGGAAAGATTAACTATTTAGTTATGAAAATGTGATAAATATGGTAGATTATTTAAGAAATGATGCTATGCTAATAAAAGAAGAGTTGTTGTTTATTTTGTAGGATAATAGCATAAAATTGGAAGAAATTAAGGAAAGGTGAAGCATAGTTAAAGAGGAAGCACACTGGAATGCGCGTACGGACGGATGAAGAGAACGCGTCCGAACGTGAGTGGCAAAAAGGCGAGAAGCAGAAAATGAGTACACTGGAAGCCGTGTCCGGAAGGTTGAAGAACGTGCGTCTGGACGAGTGTGATGGTCTGCCAACGCAACATTAAGAATTTCAATGTAATTCAATCTTTTGCAAGAATAAAGTTATAAATAGGAGTTGAAGACCTTGTAAACCTATCAACCTTTTGTTGTGCTTAATGATTTGACTTTGTGCTTAATGATTTATGATGTTTTGTTAATTTAACTTTTGATCTTTTAGCAAAATTTTTGCTTTGTAAAAATCCCTGAGTTGTTATGCCATGTACATCGATTGCTTGAATTTTTCTGCGAGTAAATAACTAGTTATTCCACAATTGAGGTAATTATCATTATTTCATAAAATAATATAATTGGTTGATTATTCAGGTTTCTGAATAATCTTTTGATTATAACTTCAGGTTTTCTTACTTGATTTGTTACTTGAATTAACCGACATCTGATTCTTGTCTCAAGTTAAGATTTGAGTCTTTAATCATTATTGTACGAAATTGAAAGGGAGTACCTGATGCTCTAGTATATTTATATTTCTATTTTAATTATTTAAATCAATTGTCTCTATTCAACAATTACCTAAACAAATCATTTACTTTTAAGTTTGTTTTAGTGTTTGTGTGATTGCTTTCTTGTTACAATTCCTTGAGGGTTCGACCTTGGTCTTTCGAGAAATATATTACTTTGCTCAACTTGTGCTTGGGCTTATAATATTAAAGTTGAAGCAAGTTTTTGGCGTTGTTGTCGGGGAGTTTAAAAAATAAGGAGCCATCACATCTTTTGAGGTTTTTGGTATTTGTAATTCATCGGAGATTCGGTAACTTCGTTCCAGTTTTTATTTATTTTATTCATTTTATTGCAATTTATATTCTTTTTTTTATTTAATTTAGATTCTTTTTTTATTTAGTTTGTTTATCTGTTTTATGAGTTCTTGACATCGTCACTTAAGTGATCGTTTGATAAGAGAAGATTTAGATAATCTGTTTGAAAATTTATTTGGTTCATCTGATTCAAATCATTCTTTGCACACAATGGCTTCTAATCCTAATAACAATAGGCAAAATAATCTTCATGAACATGAGGATCATGAGGAGAGGGTAAGTAATCATGATGAAAATGACATGGATAGTTTAAATGCTAATCATGGTAGGACTCTGCGTGATTATCTACAACTTGCACGTCACACTGCACCATCATGCATTGTTTTTTTTCATTAAATGCCGCAAATTTTTTCTTTAAATCTGACATGATTGCATTACTTCTAAAATTTAATGGCATGGAGTCAGAAAATGCTTATCTGCACATTAGAGACTTTGAGGAGGTATGTACCACATTTCATGATCAGACTGTGTCTGTGAATATAATTAAGTTGAAACTCTTTCCTTTTTCATTAAAGGAAAAAACTAAAACTTGGTTGCTTTCACTCAGATCTAGGTATTTAAGCACATGTCAGAGTTGCAAAAAGAATTTCTGAAAAAGTTTTTCCCACACATCACACAAACTCTTTAAAAAGACAAATAATGAATTTTTCTGAAAAAGTGTCAGAATTTTTTTTATTAGAGTTGGGATAGATTTAAAGATCTTCTTGCATCTTGTCCACATCACAATTATGAGAGCTGGAGGGTGATAAGTTTCTTTTATCAGGGTTTAAGCCCACAAATGTGTCAATTTGTTGAGATGATGTGTAATGGTGACTTCATGAATAAGGAACCAGACTAAACCTTTGACTATTTAGATCAGTTAGCTGAGAGTGCACAAACTTGGGATACCCCATCCCAAGAACCTCCTAAAGGTAAAACTGCATCATCATCATCATCATCAAGTGGAGTAAATACCGGCTGAGGGAAGAAGATGACCTAGAAGCTAGAATTGCCACCTTAGCTAGGAAGGTAGAAGCCATGTAATACAAAAGGGTTAATGAGGTTGACACAATACCTGTTGGTGGCACTTGAAACAAGTCTTCTGGCTTGCCTGGTAGGTAGACCTGAAGTTTCCTCCATCCGATAAGGATCGACGTTGGCCTTGGCCGTGAACTTAGCCACATACTCCAGCACAGTCATTGTTCCTTGCTTCAAGTCTAGGAACTCCCGAGCCTTAGCCTGCCGGATAGACGCCGAAAAATACTTGCCTATAAAGAGCTCTCGAAATTCTCCCCAAGTCATAGCCTCCAAGTTCCTTGAGGCTTTAACCCAATCCCACCACAACTGGGATTCTCCCTCTAGCTGAAAAGTAGCTAGAGTTATCTTAGTGGCATCAGAGGTGATCTCCATAGCCCCTAAGACCATGTCCAGTTGCCGAAACCAATGGTCAGCTACCATCGGGTCCGCCCTTCCCATGAAGGCCGGAGGATGGTGTGCCTTGAAATTTTGGAGGTTACTCGAGCCTCCTTGTCCCATGTTTGCACCAGTCTGTGCAATAGTAGTGGTTGTAGCACTGGCCTATACTATAGTAGCTGCCGCCTAACCAATAGCCTCTACAAAAGCTTGGTGATCAAAGGCCGGTGGTGGTTGGTTGTTCCACCCACCGCCTCGGCGTCCTCTCCCTCTATTTTCCATCTACACAAAAGTAAGATAACAATAGAGCCTCACATAGTATCCTAAGATGTGTATCAACATTTTAAACTTTGGAAATTTTCTCATTGTCTTACTAGTAGAGCGTATGTCACTCACTAGCAGACATTTACACCATGAACTAGACATTTACTAGTAGAGCATATCCCTTTTTCTGAACATAAGGTTATGTTTTCTAACCCTACTGTTCCTCTATTCATATACATAGCACCATGCATATAATTCACATAACACATAGCACACAATCATGTAGCAAACAAAACACATAACATGAAATGCACATGGAATGGTTTAGACCTAATGCTCATCAAGCTCTAGGTAAGTCGTATACCTATGCTCTGATACCAAGCTATGACACCCCAAAATCCAGGGGTCATTATTTCACCGTTGACAACCCGTCAACCTGCGAAAGTAGCCGTGGACGTCGCTTAACCCGACGCCACGTTGATAACATTCCCATAGCTGAAATTTTTGTCCACAATTGTAATCTGTGTTCCTGTAATCATTTAATTCAACCGAGGTCCAATGTACCCCAATATACCTCGTTAAGGTCCATTTGTATCATTGGGACTAAAGAAATCAAGGTCCAAACGCATAACGAAAGGAATTTAAAATTTCAAAAATTTTGGGAAGCATACCGGTACGCGTATAGGTACGATGACATACTGGAGTTGAGCGTACCGGTACGACTAACTCTCTGGACAGTAGTGTACTGGTACGCGTATCGGTACACTCTGCCTATTTTTGCCTGTTTGAACCATTTATGATTTCAAACCCATTTCAAACCCTTACAACTTCAACCGAAACTTGTACAACATGTATTACACACATAATACTTGATCCATACAAGTTTTACTACAGTCATTTACATATCCAAACTAAGTTTTCATAAATATTTTACAAAAACTCAAAATACGGCCACATGTCGGCCCCCCTTTATCTTTGATGCTCTACATGGGAGCCATCCACCGGAACATGCCCTGCACCTGAAATGTTTTCCGTATAGGGTGAGCTATGCTCAGTAGAATAAATCCTACAGAGGCTACTCCCCACCTAGATGCACATGGAATGCACACATGTAACATTTAACAATCCATCACAATTCTAATCAAGTATATGTAACTCAATAATGGAATCTTTTATGACATTTCGTGCAATGAGGTGAGACTCATTCATGCACTCAACTCAAGCCCCTCCTGGCTCCTCAACACATGTAACGACAAAGTGTAAGATTCCATCATCCATGTTTCACATCGAATGATCTTTATATTCTAGGGTCTTTCTTGGGGTGGATATTCATGGACTTACATTAACGGTACCCAACCAACATGAAATTCATGGACTTCAACCAATGGTTCTGTGTACATCGACACACTTTATGGGCTCTTATACCAACAGAGTGCGTGTCCAATCAATTTGTTGAAATGATGGCGCAAGGAGAATTCATGAGTAAAAGTCCAGAGGAGGCATTCAATTTTTTCGACACCATATCTAATAGCTCTCAGATGTGGGACTCAGCCGCTCCTACCGGTGTTGAATCCTAACCATCCACTTCCCAAGGGGGAAAGTATGTTTTGAGAGAAGATGATGACTTGAGAGCAAAAATGTCCACCTTGTCTCGAAAGCTTGAAGCTTTAGAGATGAAAAAAATTCATCAGGTAGATATCATCCCTCCCATTGAACAAGTATGTGGAATCTGTGCATTGACATGACATCCTACTGGGGACTGTCCTACTATTCCTGCATTCAAAGAAGTCTTGTTGGAGCAAACAAATGCAATCTCCAATTTTAAAAAGCCTTACTCCAACCCATACTCTGAAACATACAATCCAGGGTGGCAAAATCACCCGAATTTCAGTTGGAGGAACACACAACCAATTTCCATGAATCAACCTCAAAATCCACAGCCACCACCTCAAGGGCCTCATGCATATCAATCATACTAACCACCACACAAGAGGAACCTTGAAGATACATTGAATCAGTTCATGCAGACCCAAATGAACTTCAATGTCCAGTCCACCCAATCCTTCACTGATTTCAAAACACAAACAACTCAATCCTTTGAAGATCTCAAGAGTCACATTCAAAAATTGACTCAATCCATGGTTACACATGAGAAGGGCAAATTCCCTGCCCAACCAAAACCCCCAGAAGATCAAGCTCAAGCTATCACTACACTAAGAAGTGGCAAGGTGATTGACAAAACCATAAGAGACATGCTAATTCCAAAGCCAAGATCTGAGTCAATCCAAATCGACTCATCAGTTGAACCTGAACCAATTAAGCCTGACCTTGTGATTGAAAAAGAACCCATGAGTGAACAAGAACTAGAGCCATCAAAGGAAGAAGAACCCTCATGTTCTATTCCTGCTCCTTTCCCTCATAGACTAAAACCCAAACAGAAGGTGAATAATCAAGATGAAATTTACGAGCTTTTCAAGTAAGTAAAAATCAACATCCCACTTCTGGATGCAATCCAACAGGTTCCATCTTATGCCAAGTTTCTAAAAGACTTGTGCACAGTCAAGAGAAGTCAAAATGTCCAAAAAAGAGCATTTTTGACAGAACAAGCCAGTGCTCTGTTCTAGTGTAAAACCCCTCCAAAATACAAGGACCCTGGATGTCCAACTGTATCTTGTGTCATCAGAGAATTCAAAATTGAACAAGCAATTCTAGATCTCGGAGCCAGTGTGAATCTATTGCCTTATTCTGTTTACCAGCAATTGGGTATGGGTGAACTGAAACCCACAAGTACTTCACTTCAGTTGGCCGACAGATCTGTCAGAATCCTTAAGGGCATTATTGAAGATGTACTTGTCCAAGTAAATAGCTTTGTCTTCCCTGTTGACTTCATTGTTCTAGATACTCAGCCAATATTACATCCTGATGATCAAATTCTCATTATTCTTGGTCGACCCTTCCTAGCAACTTCTAATGCTCTGATCAATTACAGGAACGGAGTAATGAAATTAACTTTTGGGAATATGACTCTTGAGCTGAATATTTTCAAGATTGCCAAACATCCAGAAGAAGATAAGGAATTGGAAGAATTGAATTCCATTGAGTCATTGGTTCATGAACATGTGAATCGAACCTTCTGTGAGGAATCTGTTGAATCTTATCTGCTAGAATTAAGTCTATGTGACTTAAAAAATGATAACCTAGATTCACCCAGTTGCCCTACTCATGCTGTTGAGATAAGGGCACCCAAATTCAAGGAAACTTCACCAAGTGGCATAAAATAAACCTTGTTCAGTGACAAGCCACCAAAGCCTGAATTGCAACTTCTCCCAATGGTAATTTCATCAAAGGGCATGAAAGTTGACAAAGCAAAAATAGATCCGGTTGGGAAATCCCATCTTTTCGAAAGTATGATTTGCGGGAAGTTAAAACCAATCTTGGAGGATTCTGTTAAAAATGTGGAAACTATAATTTTAATGGAACCAGAATATTCCTCCAAAATTCGCACCTGCCGACACTCAAAAGGTTCGGATCAGGAAGAAAATCGACCCGCAAAAATGCCTTTATAAGGCTCTCTCTTTTCATTTTTTTCCCACGCTCATCGCTTTTTGGCCCCCCCTCTTCTCTTTCCTTTTCGTTTCTTTCTTCTTCTTTCGTCTTCGTCTTTCTGTAACCAGACCCCAACCCTATGACCACCCATTCCACAAACACTATATTTTGTTACATGCTTTGTATTTTACTGTTATATTTGCTTATGGCCCTCTTGCTTTTATTCACACTCACACACAAGGATTTTCAGTCGATCCGAAATTCAGATTATCCGAAAGATCTCTAATTGGTTTGTAGGTATCGGCTGGGAAATGGGTCTGCACCTTCCAGCTTCATCTCCAAGATCTTCAACTGGTAAATTCGAAACATTGGGGACAATGTTCAATTTAGGTTGGGGGTAAGAACTAAAGTTCATATTTTGTGTCATTGCCTGTACCTGTAAAATTTTTAAATTTTTGTTATTATTGTTACTGTTGTTGTAGTTCTGTGAACTGTGATGCTCAGGTCTGTGAGCCAGTTTAATTTGTCTTTGTAACTGGCAGACGTTAAAGAACCGGATAGGGAGTCTAGGAATCATAGATGTTAAACTTTTTTGGTTTAATTTAGGAGCTTTACGCAATTTTTCAACAGATGTGCATAATGTGATCATGAGAAAAGTAAGGCTGGTAAGGAAAAATGAGATTCGAGAACAGCAAGCAAAACCACTCTACGGTAGAAGCACTTATGCTAAACGCCGACGGGCCAAGAGACTTGGTGCCTGTAAACAGTGTGGCCGGGTATTTCATGAGAAAAGAAACAATCAGCGTTCTGAACCGATCTCCGGTCGTGCACTCGATCGATTAGACTGGATAGTGAATGGGCAGAGTAAGGATTATCCTGACATGCCATCCTATTCCGGTACTATGCTTAACCGGTTTGTGCGACAGGAGATTGGAAGAGTCACTGGTTGTTCAAATTACACAGAAGATGACTCGGATTAAATTGTTTCCTAACCAAAGCTGTGAAAAATTGTATTTTGTTTGTTTTGGGGGAATGAAAGCCAACTGTCCGAATTACTTGTGAATAAGTGTGGAAATTTTTACTTCATTTTTGTACATGCTTTTATTTTTGCATAAAATTTTGGTTCAAAATTATGGGCCGAGTAAAGAAATATCCCAAAAATGACCAAACTCAAGTATGGGTAGGGATCGTTCTTGAGACGCCATGATATTTGGATTTTTAGTATTTTGTTCCTAAAGTTCAGTTTTATATAGCACAGGAAAATTTTTGATTTTGCTTCGAACGTTCGAATGCAACTCCATGTTCGAACGAAACTGACTGGCTCATTGGCGTTCGAACGGTGGACCACGTTCGAACGTACCTCTCAGACTATAAAAACCCCAGTCGTCTTCCTCAGTTTAAAAATTTTAAAAACCCTGCTCCTCCTCAAAAACCTGAAAGACTCTTCCTCTTCCCAAGCTTCCACTCACCTCCATTCACCATTTCGACCCTATAGCAGCCTTACCCAGCCCTTCTCTACCTCAAAAATAGCAAACCCAAGCCGTGAATCCCGATTTTCAGCCGCCCTCTCGCCTGCCGAAACCAGACCCACGTTCGAACGACTGGAACTGTTCGCCAAGAGCCTAATGTCGTAGAAGAGATGATCACGGAGAGGGAGGGAAGGTAAAGAAGGGTGAGATATGACAGAACAAGATTTCCCAGTGTTCTCAAGGCTGAAAGGTATGAAAATTTCTACCTAAATCACGCCGTAGTCTGTGAGAGAGATATTATTATTGATGATTTTGCTGAGTTAGGATTACTTGTGGAGATGGAGAGGAGAGGTTGGTTGTGGTGTTTGTTGAATGGTGGTGAGGCCGTGGTTAATTTGGTGAGAGAATTCTACTCTAATGCAGAGTATAATGTTAAAGAGATTATTACATATGTGAGAGGCATCCACATTGCGGTGGATTAGGCCTATCTCAAGGAGATGAGGCCGGATATGCCTCAAGTGGAGAACCCAGTCTACCCACCACCACAGGATGTGAGTTTGGATTTGGTTGGGAAAGAATTGACTGGAGTAGATAATTTTTCATGGGGAGGGAGGAGATTTTTGAAACAAGGAGAGATGACTGATAAATACAAAATGCTAAATTTGATTGTGGTATCAAACTTAGCACCTGTGAAGCGCTCAAATGAAATTCTCCCTGATATGGCACGACTACTTTATGCCATAGGGAAGGGCCACAGCATAAATCTCCCCTCCCTCATTTTATCCGAGATAAAGAAAGGGTGCGAGGCAAAGAAAAGTGCCTTGCCCTTCGGCACCCTAGTGACTGAGATTTGCAAAGACCAAGGAATGAGGGTGCAACCTGAGATGATTAGAGAGAAACCAATGGGGGCGCTCAACAAAGGGTCTTTTAAGCGCAACCGAGGATATAGTGGCACCCCCGTGGTTAGATATGAGGAGCCACCCACTCAAGGGGTTGATGAGGTGCAGGAGGAGCTTGATCGCCGGGAGGAGATAGATATTAACAAAGAGCTTGAGGAAGAGAGAGAAGAAGTACAGACTGAGGCACCTGGCCCCAGTACCAGCACCCACAGATCTCTGCGAGAGATTATGATAGATATCAGGGCTGATCAAGCCAAGATTCTCCAGCAACAGGAGGAGATTCTTAGCTACTTTCGGAGTGGTGCTGGTAGTGCTTCTGCTAGTAGAGCTCGAGCTGATGATGGCGATGTATGAGACAGAGTCCCTTCTTTTGTTTGTTTTTGTGTGGTGATTTTTCTGCAACCATGAAAGATGTGTTTGTTTTTGTGGATGGTTGCTTCCTTTTGTTGTTTATTTTGTTGGATATTTTAAAAATTTTGGTCATAGATCACTTTTTATGGATGAATTGAACTATCAATGTTAATGATGTGAATGATCATATTTTATGAAATGCATGGTCTGATTTATCACTTTTATTATGTTTAAATGCATAAGTAGTATAATATTATGAACTAATAAATTTTGAAACAGAAATGGATGTTCAATTATTGTCATAGTATCTAACTTACATGATCATTTTGACACCTGTCTGGGCAATTTCAACTTTGAACTACATTTCTTGATAAATGGTGTTTTCTGTACGCTTAAATTGTCAAATGTGCAATAATGTTTGTCATTTTTAAAAGGAGCAAAGGTGATCAAACTCGAAAATGGAATCGGTATAGAACCTATATCCCTCGAAACACTTAGCATAACCAGTGGAGATGACAAAGAAACCTTGCTAAGTTTCGAACCTTTCGATGCTTTTGAGAGAATATCAACGATTACTCAAGCAAAGGTTATTTCACATTCTATCATTCAATGATCTCATTAACCTTGCTTTGATTGATGCAACTAAAATGATCTGTTTTCATAACTCACAGAAAAATTTTGCATACACATACATATGCACCTACTTGAGAAAGGACCTTAGGCCATCTTTGGATCAACTTTGAGCCTCAACTTATTCATTCACAGAACAATGACCTTCGACAGCCATGATTGAGCCTTCAAACGTATGAATTCTTTTCTAAAAAGCCAGAAAAGTGACCGAGCCACAAGAAAATATACTTGACATACCCTGCTATTTAATTTTCTTATATCCTCTTTTAAAGCAAAATGTTACAAAAATGTAAGGAAAATAAAAAAAGGCAATGGTGACTACTGTTCCATGAAAGAAAAGAAAATCGGTGAAAACAACCCACAAAAAGGGGAAAGAGATCGAAAGACGGGGACTTGCAAAGAAAGTGAAAAATGAGAAAATGAAAGAAAGAAGTCCCATGCCCAGGCAAAACGTCGAAAAGCCAAACAGAGGTGTGCTAAACTGCATAAAAGAAATAACTTTTGAACTCCATTGACGTCATTTCGTTAGCCACTGACCTCTGGCCCCAATTCAACCTACTAAAAGTCCTAGGAGATCTCAAGTTCGTAGCATGTGTATGCCTCTGACTAAGAGTGGGGTATGTTACTGCATTACTTTATTTGCATCAATATTCTTTCATGAGATTATGCCAACATATGATTAGTTTGAATCCAAAAAGCTTCATTCATTACACATGTAGTCTTCCGATTGGCCATCTTTTGACTACATGCCCGGTGAGAAACAAGTCACTATAATCGGAGTAAACTCTTTGTTGAGGGTATACCTATGAGAGATTTGTGAAATCAAAACTATCAATGGTGAGTGATAAGCGAAATGTTTGTTATATATCAACTCCTGTTTCGAGAATGATCATCCCATTCCTAAGGAAATTTCAAATGCTAATGTGGCAAGTGCTAATTTTTGCATAGAATTAATACCATTAGAAAAGAAATGTGGGGTATAAGTCAAGATTGAGGGATGGGTGTCTTAGTAATCATGTTGGTGAGTCTCTTGCATCAACAATTTTACATGCACATCTGTCCTACCGAAGTTTGTGGGTAGCTTCACTGAAAACCCTCACGAGACACCACTCGTCCACTAGGGTAAACCTAGGGGTTTAATGGCTTATTGCATAAGCTAAATGCAATCGGATAACCTAAGAAAAAGGTGTTAGAAATAGATTTATGTATTGTTGTATTACTAGGGACTAGCAATATCTAGGTTGGGGGGGTGTGATTGACACTCAATTACAACATTTTATTGTGCTTTTTCTGGACTAATTATACTTTGATGGAGTTCAAATGATGATGTTTCAGGTGCTAAAGTGAGAAAAAGGGTCAAGGACAATAAATACAACATTTAAGTGTAACTGCAGCATTTGATCAACAAAGAAAAAACTTGAGGACAACATGGCCGTTCGAACGGTGATCAACATTCGAACGCCCCCTCTGGACCAGGCAGTTGAGGCAAAGACGTGTTATAGACAGACCCTAGAGCTAAAGCCTAACGTTCGAACACCAAGCCTCGTTCGAACGCATCATCACGTTCAAACGACCATCACCACGTTCGAACGACACTGAAAACACTGACACAATCAGGCTGACTGGAAGACTTCGCGTGTGCAGACTCCCAAGCCAGAAGAAAGACCCTCAGGCACGTGGGTGCCATGATCGACTGAATTTGGAGTGTTTGAAGACTTTGATAGTTACAGAGAGTGGGTGAATGAATAGCCTTACAAAAGTCTGCAACCCACGTGAAGCCTGAAAATCAACACAGACATATAAGCAAAACAGCCTTCACGTTCGAATGGAAGGGACCGTTCGAACGGTCTTACTGACAGACTGCAACTTGCCCGATTCTTTGTCTGAACTTCAAATTTTCTCTTTGACTCGTCCAGCACTGTTCTTTCACCCCTCCCTTGCTCTTCCCTGCCTATATATACTCCCCTTTTGGGAGCCTTTGAGGACTCTTGGGAGGAGAGATCAAGAGCTCCCCTCTTGAAGAATACTTAGTCTTTTTATGTATTCATTTTAATTCAAGTTTTACATTCTAGTTCTTTAATTCAAGTCTTTTACATTTTTGCTCCTTTTAATTACTTCAAGTCTTTATTATAGTTGGAAAGTTTAATTCCTTACTTGTTTTCATCTTTATTATAGTTGGGAAGTTTATTCCCTACTTGTCTTCATTTTTATAGAGTTGGGAAGATAAATTCCCTACTTTTGTGTTCTTTATGTTCTTAATTTATTTCTTATCTTTACATTAATGCTTTTACTTCCTTGCTTTCAATTATGTCATGCACCTTTATCATTTGAGCTCACCTTCTTCTTAGAGGAGTGAAACTCTTCCACTTTTCTAGGGCTATACCAAAGCCTAGAAGGGTGGAATGTGATTCACTCATTCTTCTTTGAAGATCAACTTCGGAGTTCCTCTACTTGGAGGGATGAGTACCATTCACTTTTCTAGCTTTACCCAAGCCATGAAGAGTGAGTAGTCCTCATTCACTCTTTAGGGAGAGGTGATGAATACGTAATGACCATCTGGATATTATACTTGTGCATTTCTTTCACACTTCAATGTTTTATTTACTTGCTTAGTGGGAGATGGGATGAGTTAAGCAAAGTTAGGGTAACTTGCACAACCAAAAGATATTTTTATGATCCGGATAACTCTTACATAGAAAAATCCATTGGTTTAAGGCAAGAACCCTAGCTAGTTCTTTGTGTAATCAATGGGTATTTCTATGGTAAATGGATGACTCCTTCTAGAAAGATTCATTGATTCAAAGCAAAGAATCTCGGCTAGTACTTGATATAACCAAGGGATCTTTTCTATGGTAAATGGATGACTCCTTCTAGAAAGATCCGTTGTGTGAGACAAATACTCCGGGATAGAACTTCACGACTAACTCTTCAATCTCTACCACCATTGCACTTCATAAAAAGGATGGAGCTTTAACCCAGTCCACCCTTATCTTCCGATTAACTTGCTGTTACCACGGGAGTTAGTTGAGTTATAAAGCTCAAGTGTAATACGCCAGATAATTCATTACATATTCTGACCCTCGAACTAAAGAGTGACTTTAATTTTATTTGAATCTTATATTTTGTCTAGAAAAACTCTCTTGAAAAGAATTTAATATTCTGTTCAAGAAACCATCCACTTCTCACAAAGCTAAAAAAAAAAGGGTTACAATTGATCGGTCTTCATTACTGTTCACCTTGAAACACTAAACACCATATTCCTTGTGGATTCGACTCCGGACTCAAACCGGATTATTACTACAGCTTGACCGCCTGCACTTGGGTGTACACATTTCGGATCAAGTCACCTATCACATTCTTTGCAAAATGAAAGGTAATCTTTAATCAATGAAGGCCAATAAAAACCGCTTTTAAAATCTTAGCTGATTTTTTTTTATATGAGAAGTGCCCAGCATATGCCTCAGAATGGCAGAAGGAAAGGACCTCATGTTGTTCATTTTTCAGTATGCACCTTCTCATGACTTGATCGTGGCAGTATTTGAATAGGTATGAGTTGTCAAAGTAAAAGTACTTCACATCCGCCCTAAATCTCCTCTTATCTTCTAGGCTCTAATGCGGTGGTATTTGTCCCGTGGCAAGAAAATTGAAAATACTAGCATACCACGGACAAACTGAATGAATAGAAAATAAATGCTCATCAAGAAAGAAATCAGGGATAGTGATGTCTTCTTCGGCGTCTTAGACGACAAGCTATGACCAATGATCTGCCACCACATTCTCAACTCCTTCCTTGTCCTTGATGATCAGGTTGAATTTTTGAACAAGGAGGATCCACCTAATGAGTCTTGGTTTAGCATTCTACTTAGGCTACAAATACTTCATAGCAGAGTGATCAGTGTAGACTACAATGGGTGAACCAATGATGTATGACCTAACTTTGTCCAATGCAAACACTATAGCTAGCAACTCTTTTTTAGTGGTATTATAATTCATTTGTGCTTCATTTAGAGTTTTTCTAGCATAGTATATTACATATGGCCTTTTGTCTTCCCTTTAGCCTAGCACTACTCCGACTGCATAATCACTTGTGTCGCACATGTACTCAAATGGTAGTTTCCACTTGGGTGGTCTCATGATTGGAGGTGAAGTAAACATGATTTTTAGTTTTTTGAAAGATGCCTCACAATCCTCCAACCACACAAAGGGAACATCCTTTGCTAGCAAATTGTTCAAGGGTCTTGCCAAAGCACTAAAATCCTTAATGAATTGATGATAAAAACCTGCATGGCCAAGAAACGACCTAATATCTTTGACGACCTTTGGAGTGGTTAGGTTGGAAATTGATTCTACTTTGGATTTGTCTACTTCAATCCCCTTTGCGGACACAATGTGTCCAAGCACAATCCCTTGTGTTACCATGAAGTGACACTTTTCCCAATTTAGCATCAAATTCTTCATTTCACATCTCTCAAGAACTCTCTTCAAAATTTTCAAGCAACTTTCAAATGAGTCCCCAAACATTGAAAATCATCCATGAAGACGTCCACAATCTTCTCCACCATGTCGCTGAATATCCCTATCATACATCTTTGAAAGGTTCCCGGGGACATTGCACAAATCAAATGGCATTTGGAAATAGACTTAAGTACCAAAGGGGCACATGAATGTGATATTCTCTTGATCCTCCAAGGCAATCTTTATTTGATTTTAGCAGGAGTAGCCATCCAAGAAGCAATAGAAAAGATGCCCGACTACCCTCTCCAACACTTGGTCGAGGAATGACAATGAAAAATGATCCTTTCTTGTGCATGAGTTGTGTTTCCAATAATCAATGCAAACTTTCCAACCGGTGATCACGCTTGTTGGAATCAACTCATTCTCCTCATGTGCTACTACAGTGACTCCCGACTTCTTTGGTACTACTTGTGTGGGACTAGTCCATTTACAGTTGGCAATTGCAAAAATAATGCCCATGTCAAGTAGCTTGAGCACTTTATCTCCCACCACATCCTTCATGATAGGATTTAGCCTTTGTTGTGGTTGTCGGGATGGCTTGGAGACTTCTTCTAGATAGATTCTGTGAGTGCAAATGAGTGGGCTAATTCCTTTGATGTTGGCTATAGTCCAACTGATGTCTCCTTTATGCCTCCTCAAGACTTGCAATAACTCCACTTTTTGCCTTGGCTCCAAAGAAGAGCTTATCACCACTGAGAATGTTTTGTGCTCCCCCAAAAATTCATATTGGAGTGTAGATGACAATGACTTCTAATCCAAAATGGGTGTTTGCACAGTTGATGAAAAAATCTTCTTCTCTTGTGGTGGAAGTTTTTCAAATGTTGGGGGTCCAATTTCTCATCCCTTGCACACTTGTCAACTCCTCATCTTCAATAAACTCTTCCTCCTTCAACTTGGAATTGTAAAGCAACTCCATGTGATCCTCCACCAAAGTGTCAATCCGATTAACCTCATGAACATCTTCATTATCTTCCGGTTGCTTTCAAAGATTGAACACATTAAGATCCATCGTCATGTTTCCAAATGGAAACTTCATTAGACCATTCCAGCAATTTATCACAACATTAGAAGTAGCAAGGAATGACCTACCTAATATGATAGGAATATGTGAACCAGGGTTAGCAACGGGGTGAGTTTCAAGTATAATAAAGTCAACAAAAAAATAAAATTTATCCACTTGGACTAAAACATCCTCAACTACTTCCCTTAGTGTTCTCATTCTTTGATCTGCTAATTGACGAGTGATTGGGGTTAGCTTCAACTCCTCAAGTTTTAATTGCTGATACACCGAAAATGCTAGGAGGTTGACACTTGCTCCCAAGACTAATGACGCTTGCTTCACACCCAATTATTATGGCAATTGTAGGGTAACCGGATCCTTGAATTTGGGTGGGGTGTTGGTCCTCAAGATGAAGCTCACTTGCTCGGTGAGAAATGCTTTCTTGTGCACATTCAATTTTCTCTTCACGATGCACAAGTCTTTCAATGTCTTTGCACAAGTAGGTATTTGCTTGATGACATCAAGGAGAGGAATGCTTATAGTCACATGCTTAAACAATTCAATAATATTGGAATAGTTAGCAAATTTAGCCAGAGACTTCAAACGTTGGGGAAAAGGGGCAGAAATAGGACAATCATGCACATTCAAGTAAACAATCTTTTGCTTTTCAAGTGTTTCAACCTCCTCAGAACTACCCTTAGTATCTTTTTCATTTTCCAATGTGGCTTTGGGTGAGACTTTAGGCGAAATGGTTTTATCTATTTTCTTTCCACTCCTAAGGGTGGCAATTGACTTGAGTTTCTCACAACTCTCTTTGGTAGCCTCAGACAATTCAATCACATGTTGAACCCTTGGGTTTTCTTTGGGTTGATTAGGAAATTTTTCTTTCTCTTGTTGGGATGATCATATAGCATTGGTCAACTTAGTGATTTGAGTCCAGATGTCATTACAAGTGGCACTGGTTTGATTATTGTAAAACCCGGGTAAAATGAAACTTTTATGAATAAAGGGTAAAACAGTAATTTATCACTATAATGGTTCGGGTTGTAAACCTGAATTTTTTTAAAGCTCAGATGACGAAACGGACCTCACTGTTGGAGTCGTCTCGCGAAATCTAGTTACCATGTCAATTTTCATCAAATTTCGAGATAGTCATTTTTTTTGCATTTTACGAGGCGATCGGACCCCGGGAGACCCAAATACGAAGTTTTTTAGGAATATTATGAGTTTTGAAAATAAATGAAGTCCAGACAAAGTAAAAAATATTTTGAACTTGAACCGGAGCGAAATGCAATCGTTTCGGGATGAAAACGGACCTGAAATTAGGACGTGTGGCGCGTTGTGGGCCAAGTATTTTAAATATATAAATAGGAGGAAAAATTAGATTTTTCCCTCATTGTTCAGCCATTGCTCAGCCGATAGAGAGGAGAGGGAAGCTTAAGGTTTTCTCCAACTTCTCCCAACGATCTACAAAGCTAGAGAGCTCGAATTTACTCTAGCCAAGAACTAAAGTTGGTCTCCTCGACGAGGGCTACGCGTTTACACCAAAAACAAGGGCTTTCACCAAAGGTGAGAAAACCAAAATTCTTGGAAGAGCTTGGGATTGAGTTGGGTTGGTTCTTTGGAGCTTCTACAACTTGTTTCATGCTTCAAGAGGTAGGGGGTTCTCCTACTTAGGTTTATTCACCACTTTAAATGTTATGATGAAATGGATAGGTTAATATAGATATATATATGACTTGCCTATAGAAGTGATTTGGTGAAATGGGTATTGAAATTAGGTAGAATATATTCTATCTTGAAATGGGTATGTAGAAATTGCTTATGTAATTTCTTGAATTATGTGAATTGTGGGCATGTTATGAGTTTACATAATGTCTTGATTTGATAGTGTGCTATTGCTTAATATGAGATAACATGCTTGAACTTGAGTTTTAGATAAAATGTTGATAAATGCATATTAGTTTATTGACATTGTGAGACGTGAGAATTATATGCTTTTGATGTAATTTGTCATAGATTATGTGAATTGGGTTTGGAATAGTTCATATGGCACACATAGCATCTTGAACATCATATTGTAGTTGCAATGAGACATTGCATTGCATATACACGAAAACATCGCGATTTAGTGGGTGTGAGTGCATGGTGTAGTCAACACCTCACTTGGTGGATGACAAGTGGGCTCGAGTGAGCTAGGTTGATGACTTGGCCGAGTTGCATGGTTTGCATGGGGTTGAGGGTCGGGGTTAGTAAGAAGGGCTAGAAGATTACGCACTTCCGTTGGTATTAGTCCATAAAGTGTGTCGGTGTACGCGGGACTATTGATGTAAGTCCATAAATACTCACCCCACACAAGACCCCGGATTGATAATGTCATTTGAAGTATAACATAAATGACGAAATTATACACATGAAAATTACATGTGTTGGAGAGCCGGGAAGGGCTTGGGATCATGGATGACGGACAAATGCACACTAGCAATTGCATGTGTCGAAAAGCTGGGAAAGACTCGAGTTAGATAGTGAGAGTGAGTCTCATCTCATTTCATAGCATTGTATTGTAAATTTTCAACATTGATAGAATATCTATGCTTGGAATGTATGAATGGTGAATTGGTTGCATGTGAGCATTTCATGTGCATTTGGGTTAGGGAGTAGCCTATTTAGGAAATACTCTATTGAGCGTGATTCACCCTTTATGAAAAAATATTTCAGGTATGAGGTTTACTCCGGTGGATGGTTCTCACTTTGAGCCTCATGGATGAAGAAGCCGGAATGTGGCTTATTTAAAGTAATTTGTAAAATTATGATAAATGTTTATTTTTGGCATGTAATTCAATGAATTCGCATGTGAATGTTGTAATAGATCTTATATAAACTATGTTGGATGCCCAAATACATGTTATGTAAGAGTTGGGTTGGTTTTAGAAAGGTTTGGAATGAATTGGGGATGAAAAATAAGTGAAGTAGGCAAATCTGGGTTGGACCTACCGGTAGGAACTACCGGTAGTTAATAGGTAAAATTTTGCCTTTTGGTCTCGAGCTATAGGTAGTCAAGCGGTAGCTCATAGTCCAGCAGGTAATGACTATTGGTAGTCAACCGGTAGCTCATGGTCCAGTGGACCCGAGCTATCGGTAGGTCCATAAACACCAACCGATAGCCAGTCTAAAAATCTGAAACTTGAGTGATTACCGATAGTCAACCGGTAGCTCATGGTCCACTGGACCCTAGCTACCAGTAGGTCCATAAACACCTATTGGTAGCCAGTCTAAAAATCTCAAATTTTAAATTATTTTGCCATGCCTCTGGATTACGTAACCTTTTTGTTAAAAGGGGTGAATGGACTATAAATGTGATGTTTTTAAGCACATTGGATCTTGGTTGGGTTTAAATGATTTAAGGAACACATATCACAATTGTGGGCAAAAACCCCGGTTACGGGAAAAGTTATCGGCGTGGTGTCGGGTCAAGTGACATCCACGGGTATTTTCGCGGGTTGACGGAGGGTCAACGGTGAATAAAGGACCCCTGAATTTTGGGGTGTCACAATTATTGATTGTGGTTTGGCTTTGAATGAATTGATGCATGACATCCTCTAAATTTCTATTGTGAGGAGTTTGGTAGGTGGGTGGTTGGGTGATCCATGTTGACTAAACCCTTGTTGAGGTGGGTTTTGTGAAAATCTATAAGGATTGAACTATGGGTATTGGGAGCTAGATGAGGGACAATGACCATAGCATGATTGGTTTTTCTTGGGTGGAATGAGAGGTGACAATGAGCTAGACCCATGAGGAATATGGTTGTCATTCTTCCAACTAAAGTTCGGGTGGTTACTTCATCTCAGATTGTATGTGTTGGAGTGTGGAGAGAATGATTGCATACTTTTGTTGAAAGCATTCACTTGCTTATGATATACCTCTTTGAGTGCCAGAATTTTTGGGCACTCCAAAATAGAATGCTCAACACTTTCACATATAGAGCAAAACTCCTCGGCCTTTGTCAATGGTCCAGGTTAATTGATTCATAGAATAAACTCACCAATTGCCATGGTTCGAATCCATGATGTGGAATGGAGTGTAACAAGTCCTTGTATCTATCCCAACATTGATAAAACTCCTCATTTGGATTTTTCAAAAAGTTTTGAATTTGTTTCTTAAGAGCAGTTGTCTTGGGCACCGAAAAAAATTGTTTAAAAATTCTGAAAGCATTTGTGCCTAAGAACTTATCGAGCGGGATTTCAAGGAGTTCAACCAAGTTTTAGTGTGTCTTTGAGGGAGAAGGGAAATAATTTCATGCGTGCCATATCTTTAATGGCATGATTGGTAATAAATGTGCTAACAATTTCTTCAAATTCCTTAATGTGTAGGTAAGGATTTTCTCGTTTCACTTCTTGGAATTAAGGAAGTAATTTCAACATGCCTAGTTTAACAAGGAAGCCATGCCCTTGCATGGATAGAAGTATGCATTAGGGGGTGGCGCTTCGAGTTGGATGGAGATAATCCCTCAATGACCTTGCAGGAGGATGAATTGGAGATTATTTCCTTCATTTCTCGGAGGGGGAATTGTATTCCGGGGTTTGGCACTCGGGGGTTTTGCATTTCCTTGCCCCTCGGATTATTGACACCATCATCCTCGAAATCGTTTACGACATCCTCGGGTGGTTCGTAGTCAATATTCATATTTGGTCCTAGGGAATGTCTCACTAGTCTATTTTGATCGTCACGTCCCCACAAGAAAAAACCCAACTTACAATTTTAAAAAGAGTATGCATAAAATATGTACAAAGGAGCAATGTACCTTGGCCCATGATGAGAATCACGAGACTTATCTCTATTGTCCCCAAATCTCCTTCGAATTTGACGCTTAGCCTTCCCTGGCAACAATGCCAAAATTCCTTGATGGTCTTCCTTAATCTCTAAACATGAGCTTGGATTGTGTGTATATGGCTTATACGAATTGGTGAGTGTCACTCTTCCTTGGGTTCGTTCAAGAAATGGGAAACATCATGTGTGGAACAAAAACGTGTGTGTGGAAAAGTGCTCCATAAGAGTAGAGATACTTGCAATGTCATGTTTTACTTGGAATGGGTATTCCAAGGTCGTCTTCTTAGGGAAGGAAAGGTCAAATTTTTTGGAAGGGTGATTTGTGAAGAAATAAAAGTTGAAAAATTTTGTGAATTGTGTTTTGGTGAGTTGTAATTTGGTAAAAATGCGAGAAAACAAGGTTGGCTAACCAATATAGGTCATTCTAATGGGAATGAAAAATTGACTCAGTTAATTTAACCAATGGTGTATCGAAATTTGATTGATTCGTAAGAAGTGAGAGACTAATTTGTATGTGTTGGAAAAAATCATACCCCGTGATAAGTCTACAATGTATCAAGAGCCCACAATCACATCTGCACTCAACCTACTCAAACCAATCACATTACACTATAGGGAAGAATGAAAGAGAGTAGATTTCACATAACCAAGAGGACATTCCCCTTGGATTAGCCAGCTAAAAGTCTAGCTGCTCACAGCAAAAGCAAGAACCAACATAAGGTAAAGAGACATGGTGGTAAAATAGAACATGAAACTTGTATTAATGCAAGAAAAGGTTTAAACTACAAGAACAAATTCATTCATACCCAAAATACAGAGATTGAAGAGAAAATATCCAAATGTAAAAATGCAAATGCTAGAACACTTAGCTAAGCTTGACTACAACTTGAATAAAAGAGTTTAGAGTATAAGAGGGAAAGATTACAAGTAAAATAAAACTTACTTCAATGAAAATGGTGAAGGAAATGTGAAAACCCAACTTTCACTCTATAAAACTTCATCATTAACCTTGGGGCTTCTATCTCTAAAAGCATGTAAATTCTGGATAATAGTGTAAGACCCCTCATTTCCGTCCTTACCCTCTCCCTTAGCATGTGTGAACTAAATTGGAATGATTGCGGAGAGGTTGGACACTTCCACAAGCAAATTCAGTCCGAGGATGGTTTTCCCATTCTGCACCAACCACCCTTCTTCTTTGTTTGCTTCTCCCCTCTCTCTTAATTCAAATATGACTTTAAGGGTTAGGAGAGCATCATGGAGTGCCAAACATATTAGGGTATGACTTAGAGGATAGGAGGTGGGCCCCCAGAGTAGGTGAAGTCGTGTGAGCAGGTGTCTGACAAATCTAGGCAAAACCTACCTGCAGGACGTAAGAAAACCTACCGGTAGGTTTTTTCAAGTAAGATTTTCTACCAGTGTGTTTTTGCATGGCGGAAGTAGAAGAATTGCAGTAGTATTTTCTACCAGTAGGTTTTGAATGACTTTTACTGATAGGTTTTTGGTTTCCTTCTACTAGTAGGTTTTGTCCTGCTTTGGGATTTCCTTTGTTTCCTGAGGTCCTGAGCCATCTGTTAATCAATCCCTTCTTCCCCATTCCTGTTGATCATTTGATGGGAGGTTTTATACCTGACCTTACTTGCTCTTTACTTACAATCACACGAATCTCCATTCATTGTGAATGTGAAAGCATTTCCCCCAATTTTCACCATAAAACAAGTAATATGGATGCAAAAGAGATACATGCTATTCGATATTCTATACTCATCAGGGGCCTGCTTAGAGAATAGAGTCGGGTTGTGACTCTTGACTTGGATTTTGAAGACCCTTGTATTATTATACATTGGCCTTGCATAAATTATGTACAAAACTTGTACTTTGATAAAGGCTTGCAATGGGACTCTCTTGGACAATATTCTTTTGTAGGGTTAAAATTTGAAATTTGAGAAATTTTGGGAAATCTGGGCCTTAAGTACTGGTACCTCACATACATCTATTTTCCAGTGGGCTTAAGTACTGGTACCTATGCTGAGAGGTACCAGTACCCAGCTAACAGTGGGCCCATGTACCGGTACCAGTACCAAGTCTTACAGGTACTGGTACCTAACTTCCAAAGGGCTCAGGTACTGGTAATCCTTATAAGAGGTATCGGTCCCTTTTGTCAAATATTTTTTTTGAACTTCAACGCTTCCGAGCTTTCATATCTTCAGCTCTTTTCTTTGGATGATATAAATGGTTAAGTATTTAAATCCTAAACTTTGGGATGTGGATCTTGGAATTGTCGTATGATAAATGTATGCAAATCTTATGTATTGGGTAGAGCTCCTATGCAAAAAAAACTACCCGAATTCCATTTTGTTATGATCTCGGTGAACGGGGTGTAACAACGTGGAATCGGGTTATACGGTATCCATGGGTATTTCACAGATTAATGCGTGATCAACTGGTTGAGAAAGAACCCCTAATTTTGGGGCGTCACAACTGATCAAACATTCATTCTCCTTTATAATTCTTGGGCCCGAATCTTATTCGATTCCGGTGCTACTCATTAATTTATACGTACTGCTTATGCTACGAATTTGGGATTGATCCCAGATGAACTACCCGGGTTACCGCCACATAGGGATATTGAGTTCAGGATTGATCTCTATCCGGGAACCGAACCCATAT
>CM042202.1:0-79868 GCA_023539305.1 Ilex asprella | reverse complement strand
GGTTTATCTTAGTGCTCTCATGGTATGAATGGTTATTGAATGTAATGCCGTCTAGGGTGTATTTTGGGGTGTTACAAATTCAAACATCATGGTATTATTTTTCACATTGATGATAATGTCAAATCTAGCCTGGGGGGAAGGGGTGTAGGTGTGTCTTATGTTTTGGTTGATATTATTATTTAGGTAAAACAAATTTCTTCTTTGATCTTCTTGATATACTTTTGTTTTTAGTTAATGAAGTTTAGTTTTTTTTTATTGAGTTAGTTAATTGTGTTGGTCGTTAAATATTTCAGTTACTTTCTCAATTATTGATGGACATCCAAATTTAGGAGCAATTAGCTTATCTATGACTTACAACTATTTAAGCGGGGCATGCAACTTTACTCTACATTTGCACTATTTTGTGTTATGTTCTCATAGAAACTCACAATTTATTCACTTTTTTGACTTGTATAAATTCAGAATTTGTTAGGTAAATTTTGCCTTGAGAACTTAAAACATATAGTGGAGATGTAGAGTGATCCTACTGAGTTTTGATCCAATTTTCGTGGAGTGTTATCTACATTTACTCAATAAACAATTATTTTTATTAAGCTAAACTTCTTGAATTGTCACACTACATTCCAAGAGACCCTTTTTGTTTCCTAGAGATGGAAGCGTAATTTAACACATAATAATGCCCGTGTCTGTAATGTAACAACGCATTTAAATTCAATAATACCATGAAATAGATAAACTATATAACATAGTACACAACGATATCGTTTGTACCAACATAAAAGATTAGAGGTTTCATCCTTTTACAACAATAGGAAAAACAAACTCTTCTGTACAATATATACATAACTAGTTTTCTTGATTTTCTACCATGTCTACCATGCTAATGTAGTAGTGGATTTCACTCTGGACTTCAACATCGTGAAACTAATAATTTTTTTAAGTGTAACGAACATCAAAATCAAAGAAAATATAACAAAAATATGGATCAGATATTGGTCCACCAAAAAGATATTCATAACCTGCAAATCACAACCAAAGTGAACTCAACTCACTTTGAAACTCAAATCAACATCATATATCAACATAATAAATATCCAAATAAGCTACGAGTCGAACAATAAGCACAACAATTCGACATAAATCAATAATATGTAAGTCATGTCAAGCTATCAACAATTCGACATAGTGGATAATACTCAAATCACAAGTTTTTCATTAAAAAACATTTGATCCATAATTTAAGCAACTCAACTAAATTAATTCGGAAAAATTGATTTCTCACATAGAATAAAATAAATTTGATATATCATATACTTTTATTTTCATTTGTTATGAAGCAGTTCACTCTCATCTTTACCACCAATAGGTACACTACTTTACTTTGCATTCGATCCCTAGGTGTAAATGAGGTTGTAGCCTTTGAACCTGACAATTAACAAATGGATGACTTCAAATGAGTATCAACTCAAAAATAACTTAATTGATCCAAATAAATGCATATTAGTGTGTTTCATAGCGTTTTGTATTTACAACTTAATTTCTTAAAAGAAACTTTGGATTATTTTACGAATTATCTAATTCTCTCGATCATTCGAATGTAGAATAATGAAAAAAATCATAAAACTAGTAATAAAACAACTAGACAACTCATTACTTCTAAACGGTCAATGAATCGTTGTTGCTATCCCAACCGACAACTAGGAAAATTCACCATAGGTAAAAATTATTGATCACTTCATTTACTTGTTACCTTTATTTAATATTATGTTCAATACAATTTAATCGAGTCATTTTAGCCCCATTTTTAATCCTTCCCTTAGCTTAAACATTTCGTCAAATAATTAACATGCGTTGAAGTGTTATATGAACCCATCGCACAAACTTAATTCAAATAGGCTTTTATCATCACTAAATTATCAAGAATTAAATTTAACTATAAAGTAGGCTTCTTAAGCTTTGTAATCATTGATCATGAGCAAAAATCAGAGTTCTATGTGAAAAGTTATGTTCATTTATTTATAAAGGTACTAATCTGATTTTTTTTAATCAGTCGCAGAATTTGACTTGACTTTAAATAGATGCCAGTTTTCATACAAATAGAATCAAGTTTTGTACCATATATGGTTAGAAAGATCTACAATTCTATGTTGTAACAAAGCATAAAAAAATGGTGCATGAATCTGAATTTTCTAGAGAGAGTTATCACCATTTTCTCATTGGTTACTCAAGCTGTCTAACAAAATGGATTGACCACCAACTTCTTAACGAAATTTCCAGCAAAAATAAACAAATACCAAAGCTTCAATTCTTATGTTTTAGCTTCCTAACAACTTTTAGTAGTAATAAAATTTCATATGAAGTGCAAGACTTACAAGAATTAACCTTTAGCCTTTAGCCTGCTCTCTATCCAACTAATAAGTAACTACTCAATTCAAAACATCATACTTGACGCTAATCAAAGTCATTTCCAACATTTGGTATAGGTACGAATTCACTACAACCACAATCATTTTCTAAATTTGATTAGGATCTTTGAATACATAAGCATAAATTCTTTCTACAACAAATAGCTAAACCATAAACTTCTTACCAATTAACAACTCTTGGATTGTAAGTTTCGCTTCTCCTTTTGTTCTTTGCATGTTCTTTTCCTTCCCCTCCCATACTTTCTCTCTTCTCCATAATTCTTTGCCATTTATGCTAGCACACAAATAGCTTAAAATAATACTAAATAACAACTCACTCACAATGTAAATGCATCAGTAGCCGCCACCTCACCAATTTGGAGTATAAGTCACCACTTATTTCACATGTGGTAGACATTTGTACACCATGACTCACCCTTTCTTTTCTTTTATTTTTAGAGTAATTACACTTCCACCTCTTCCTTTTCACTTATTCTCACACATATCTCTAAAGTTTTATTTCTTAATAATTTACACCTAACCACTTTTTCATCTCATAATTTAACTCAATAAATCATTATTAGAAATTAAATTTTAGGGCCCAACATTCGTAAAATGCTATGCAATGAATGTCTGGGTTTCACTTGAAATGTCTCATTACTTTGTTTTGGTCAATGCTAATATTGTAAATGATTGCTTGACTTTGAATTATGTTCATGGAAAATGTGTTACCAAGAACCTTCAAGATACGATTTTAGGTTATTTTGGATAAAATTTGAGCCTTAACCTTATTCGCTGCGTGAATATTATCCCTAAAGTTTTGATTAAGCCTTTATTGAACAGTTTTCATTTCTCAAGCTGCATTGTAGACACTCTCGCCTAACTCGTTCAAAACAAAGCGCTAATAGTCTTCATAAGAAGTAAATAATACAATCCTCAAACAATGATACGAAATTGTAAACACTCCGATCCAATTACATAACGAGCTTTTATTATTAAGCTCACATAAATAAAGATACTTTACAAGGCTATGGTGCAACTATGTTGTAGACTTCTTACATTTTCACACACGTATGTGAAGCTTATTACAATGCCTCAATAATATTGTTTAGCACTTAGATAAAAACCAAGAAAATCTTGCACTTTGAATATTGCAAACTTCCCCGCCACCTGCTAAGCTAAGAAGGGAGAAATAATGTAGAGTGAGCATCAACAACTTAGTAGAGTGACTCATCCAAAGCACCAAGTTTGAAAATAAGTAATTTGACATGATTGTGCATCAAAACAGTTCCTTAAGTACATAAATAGTTGGGCAGTAAACGTTGACAAATAAAGTTAAAGTTGAAAACAGTAATACAATCACAAACATCAATATATTGCCACACTAGAGAGCAACTAATTGATCACTCAGGGTCGATATGAACCATACGAACGAATTGTTTAGGGGACTTGCACCCCAAGTAAGATATGCTCCATAATTCAATACAATACAATTCGATACCCAAGTCTGAAGACCAACTAGGCTACCTAGGCATTTATAAACTCAATGAAACCCTCTACGATCGTAACCGGGAACTTGAAAACTTTGTCACTCGATATTGTGTGCACAATCATTTAGTTCAAAAGGATCCCAAAGTTTCATTTCAATACGTTCAATATAAGCATTTCAAATTGTTGTGCAAACCACACATCAAAAACCATAACTTGGTTTGAAGTTCCAAAATAGTGCAAACAACCCAATCATAAATCAAACAAAATTTTAAATAATACAAAGCACATAACTGATAAGTTTGAAAAGAGCATGAAAAATATCACATGTTCTAGAATTGACAAACCTTATCTCAATTCGCGTGTTGATCCAAAACTGTCAAAAATATAAAAAATAATACTTTTTAGTAATATTTTAGGAATAACATTAATTTTGCTCACTAGATGTATTTTTAAATTTTTTTGCTTTAAAAATTTCATTTTTAGGTCAAACCGAGAGCCAATGACAAAATGATTATTTATGCAATTTTGTCTAGTGTGTCGAATTTCAATACGGTGGATATTTTTGGAATGCTTATGAAAAATTAAGTCTAACATCGTCAATTAGATCTCCAAAACCACCGAAAGAGCTTCTAATCACCATTGGAAAGTTTGTACTAAAAATATGCTATTCATCATCTTCTTCCTTGGCATATTTGTCTTTAATCCTAGGTTCCCAAAATTCTGCTCAACCATCTCACTTGGACCCCCTGGTGTTCTCACCTCAGTACACCATTTTCACTCATTTCAGTACCTACCCACACCTTGCACAACCTAGTTTCCAACCCAATTGGTATCACCCCTTGAATCTAACTCTAACCCCATCAAAATCATGGTCAAATTTGACCAAAACTCACTTTTTAAATACAAGGGCAGACCTGTAACTGCCTGTTACACCCCCCAAATCACCTTCAAATCCAATTCTAAGGATGGAAATGAGTTCCTAGGGTCCAAATTAGTTAGACCCAAGTCCATTTTCGAAGCTTAAACTAATTTTTCAAAGATTCAAAATTCAAGTTTTACAATCCCTTGCCCAACTTCGTTCTTCCACCAAAACCCACAACCAACCACCAAACAATTTCTAGAACCCCTAGCTATGAAACATGTTTCAAGAAATCCAAACCCCATTAACTTTAAAACACAAACTCATGGAGTTTGAAATCAAATTCTAACTATACAAGGAGATTCACCATAACAAAATAAAGCTTATAGTATACCTTTAGATATTCGAAGCTACCTCCTAAGTTATCCAAAATTTTAAAGTTTTTCTCTCTCGCTACTTTCTTTCTCTTCTCTCTCTCCCCCACAATTTTATTTGCCCTTTTAAACCTCTCAAGAAGCTAAGTAATCCCTTCCAAGCACCTCTGTGGAGAGCATGCATGACCCCTAATGCCACTGACTGCCACTTAACGTCCATGGAAGAAGCTCGAAGCTTCTTGGACATTTTGGTCTTTCCCTTAATTTTGGCCATTTTAGAAAATTTCAAAAATTATTTAAAAAATATATTTTTAAAAATTTTCAATCATATTAAATGACTAGCTAAAAAGATACTAGTTTAATATTCGAAACTCAAATTACCCACTAATTTGATTTGCATTACACCCCTAACTTCCTGGTATGCACAAACCCTATTTCATCCGAATGTTCTATCCCCATACACTAACCCTAATCATCTCCAAAACATTTATGCACCCAATTCGAAATTATGAAATCCTTATCTGGCTCTCTGGACTCCGAAACCCTATAATCACTCACCCGCTCTCCCCACTTTAATTCTTGATCACTAAACTTCAGGTCATTGCACATATAATTTAACCAAGCCAGAATATAATATAATACCTTTACTTGGTTATCTTGAGATTGAGAAATTATTGTTTATTTAAATTGGTGTGATGTTAATTTAGAAATATAAAGAGAATGGGGAAATTTTGTAGAATTGTGAATATCTACATTTGTGCTTAAGAAAAAAAATATTTGCAAGCATGGAAAAAAATGAGAAAACAACAAGAATGGGTTTGAAGAAAGAAAAACAAAGGAGCAAGTAATGTGAACAATGCTTCGAGAGGATGATAAGTGAAAAGTGGTCAAGTAAATATGGTTGTGTAATGCATTGTTTTCTTGGGATAATGTTTTGAAGTGCTGAATATCCTTTGTTTCAAAACCTTAATACCAAGGTCTCATTACAATATTTTTTTTGGGGGAAATGAGAGGGAGAGGAGGTACTTGAACCCTTGACTTCAAGAAGGCAAAGCCTTCACAGGGCAAGAAGCACCATTGAACCAAAAGTCCACTGGTAAGTTACAATCGTAGAAAAATATCTATCTAATCTCAAAGTGTGTTGGTTGATGCATAACTTGTGTGACTAAGGGGGGAAATGGTGATTGTTTGTTTATTATGTGTTAATTTCTTTTCATAAGACCCTTTTTTTCATAAGACTATGCCTAGCCCTTTTCTTTTGGATAGTGGTGGTTCCAATAAGGACATGTGGGCATTATTTTGTTTTGATTTAAATAAATTCTTCTAAAATGAGTAAAATTGAGGAAATAATCACTAAAATCTGAGAAATTTCTTAATGAGAGTGTTTTATGGTGAGATTTGACATTGAGACGACTAGTTGATTGTTGTAGAGATAGTTACTTGATATATTCTGATTTGATATAGTTAATGCACACTTCACACAAGTTTTTATGAGAACATGATGAAATTATACTTTGGTATAATATTTATTTCCAAGTATTGCTTTTAGGGGTGTTCATGGGCTGGTTATCCACGGGTCCTATTACCCGGCCCAAAAAAATAAGTCCGAAGCTCGATAGCTGGCTCGCTCGATCCCGAGCCCAATATCCTTAAAAAGAGGGCTTGAGTTTGCCCCTAAACCCATTACCCAGCCAGAAGTTCACCCTAAGAGCCCTCTCGCAAACCCAGTGCTTGGTTTATTCCAATGCTATTCCTAACCTCTTAACACCTTTCCTCAATGTATGTATGATGTGTGGGCAAACGGGGAGGGGAGTGTCACACTCCCTTGGAATGGTGTCAAAAGAAAGGGAAAGGAGATGGGAAAAATGGAATGTATGAAATGAAGATGTGGGTGTAAAAAAATACTCCCCAAGCGCAAGGAGACTTTCGCAGGTCGTGTTTTACTTAGAGGTATTCCAAGGTTGTTTCCTCGAGGAAGGATGTAAATCGTTTGAAAATGTTTTCGGTGGAAAGAAAGTGTAAAAAACTTTGTTGATTTGAAGATTAGTTTGTGAGTGTAGATTGATGAAATAGAATGAGAACAAGTGTTGGCAAATCACAAAGGTTCACTCCAATGGGAATGCCAAACCAGCTCAACCCCTTCCTCCAATGGTGCTTAAATGTACGATTGATTCGTGGGAAGCTCGGGACTAAAATAGAGGTGAGGATCAAGCATACCCCGTGACAATGCCTACGGTGTATCAAAAACTCACAACTATGTCCCCACCCTAACCCATTTAAACAGATCTATTGTGCACCGTGAGGAGGAATGAAGGAGAATTGGAATGACATACCCAAGTGGAGGACTCCCTTGGATTGACCAACTAAAATGTTTAGCTACTCCTGCTTAAGATGAAATTAACAAAGTAGAGGGAATGCATTATAAGAGAATAAAGTTCTTGAATAAATAAGTGCAAGGAAACATAACTACAAGAAAATGCATTGAATACCCATTTTACAGCAAAAAACATGAAGAACATAGAATCATTAATGGTGAAAACTTGTAATGAAGATTAAACATAACATGAACTTGCATGACATAGTATTAAAGACATTAAATGAAGCTCTAAAGATTCTTACAGGAGATTACAAGACAATGTGTTGAAGAAAATGTAAAAATCTCAATTTATCTCTCTAGAACACTATTCGTCATCTTCTACCTAGACTCTCTCTCTATATCCTCTTGTGTAGTGTATGGAATGCTGAATAAAAAATGGATTTCTTCCACCCCAAAAACGTGGATAGTCTGCTCTCCTAGCGGAGTGATGTGATCTTTATCCATAGGTTGTCAAGAGTGATGGGCTGGACGGGGTGGTGTAGAGCTAGCCTGCACACTCAGTTCCATTCTTCTTCTTTCTCCTCATTTATCATTCAAGCTTCAGAAGTCAAATGGAGGGTGTTGGAGGGTTGTACAAAGTGATGGAGGAGTTAGAGACAAGTGAGAGAGTGATTGGTGGGTCTCTAAAAAACGGTGGACTTGAGTTGCAGAGATTGGGGCAAGGATACCCTGAACTCCAGAGGTAGGATCGTACCGGTACTACGTACTAGTACGCCCTGTTCCAGTGGCCAAATCGTACTGGTACGATTTTGCTGCTTTGTCTAATATTTCTAATTTCTTCACTCTTGAGCCATTCTTTAGCCACTCTTTTATCGTCATTCACCTCAACTCATTTGGGAAGGCTTTAAGAAGCCTCATTTAATGCCTTTTTTTTTTGCAAACACCAAAAATCTTCGTTAAGAACTCTAATAATACAACTCCAATCATTTAACCCCCAAAACAATTGAAAGTAGGATGATTAGTACCTAAAAAATGCAATGTTTTGTGCTAATCACCCTGCCCGCCCACCATTCATTTGAAAAAAAATTATACTTTTAGACCATTAAATTTGAAATTTTGAAATAAGTCTCCCAATATCGAAATTTGAAGTTTTAAAAATTTAGATATTATAAACAATGTATTATTTTCTTTTCCATGTTATAAGCGTATAAGTTTTAAATAGTAGAGTAATGCAAATGGCAGATAAGTTAGTAGATGTCAACCTAGTTGGGATTTATTCATTCCATTGGATGCAATTCATTATTTTATTTTTATCCATTTTGACTTTAATTTTGATTCAAAAATATAATTTATACAAATATTAAGTTACAAAAATATTCATTATTTTTAAATAAAAATGTATTTAAAGAAGCCAGCAAGCAGGCCCACCCATTAGGCTCACGGGTGGGCTGCGGGTAGCCTACCACTACGTGAAACTCGTCCCGCCCTGCCTGATAACTCACTTGGTTAAAGGCTTGGGCTTACGCTACCCACACCCAGCCCAAAAAAAATTTTGTGGGCCTAGCTTGTCCCGGCCCATGGACACCCCTTATTGCCTTGTAGGTATTTGTAAATGCTTGCAACTAAAAACTTTTATGTCGTTAAATTCATGATATGAGAAAGTGATGATAATACTTAAAAATAGGGTGATTTTTGTGGGTATCATCTCTGAAAACCCTCATGAGACTATGTTAGTCCACTAGGGGGACTCTAGTGGTTTAAAGGCTTATTGCATAAGCTAAATGCAATCGTGAGTTCTACAAAAGTGAATTTGTACTTTATTTTAAGATTGTTTAGCTTTTAGTTTTTAATTTTGGGGATCAATGTATTACTAGGGACTAGTAATATTGAGGTTAGGGGTGTGATTAACTCTCAAAAGTGTTATTTATTATATTTAATGATGTGTTAATTACATATTATTTGAGATGAAATGTATTAAATTCATGAATTTTCTAGCTTGATACTTTTTATGGTTGTGTGTCTCATTTTTTAGGTAATTGGAATGATTTATAATGATGATGAATTGATCCATGGAGGGAAAACAATGGAGAAAGGATTTGGTTGGAATAACGAATTATTTGTGGAAGAAAAGAAGTCGGCTGGCATTCCGGAGCATCAACGCATGTTGAGGAGAGTTTGGGAAGGAAATATTTTGACACTACTTTTGTATTTTGGTCATAATTTTTTTTTCCTAATGTCTGATTGACCTAATTCTTATTGCATTAGAAAGTAAACCTCGAGAGCTTCAAAAGTGTATTGAGTGAAAATTTTGTGAATCAACCTTTACCCATACAAAAATTGAGTTGAAAGTTTGGGCAGAAACTTATCTAGGTCCAGAAGCTTGCATAGTGCGTCCATGATTAACCTTGAATAGTGTAGTGATGAATTAGGATTTAGGGTTAAGTCTATGCATTAATTAGGTTAAAGTGAGTAATTTAAGAAGTTTTATGAGGTATTAGGATTAATTTCTAATTTATTTATTTTGTAGGGTTTCAAGGATAATTAAGAAAGTTCAGAGAGATAAAAGTGCAGAGGCTAAACAAAAGAAGGGAGGCAAGCATAATTCAAAAGTCAAAAGGTCAACAAAGGAGGGCTGGTAAAGAAAAAATCCAGAGAATCTCCACTGTCCGGATGGTAGTTGTGGCGTCTGGATGGTGCCCTTAGCCGACTTCCTCCTCCTCCTCCTCCTCCTCCTCCCCCCATTGGTTTGGTGATGCAACGAAGAACCTAATTGGGGATGCCTAAGGAGGCTGCCACCTTAACCAATCATTTGGTGCTTATAAATACCCCTATTTAGTTGAGAAAGAGATAAAGAAGGGAGGATATAAGAGAAGAAAGGAAGAGATACTTTAGAGAGAATTCTATAACCAGAAAGATGAAGCCCTGCTCTAAACACTTTCCTAGCCAGAACTATTTACTTCTACATTTATGTTTTATCCTTTTTACTTGGAGGGTTGATCCTCTCTCACTTTTGTGCCCTAGCTGGTAATAAGAATGGGGGTGTTTCAACTATTCTTCGGAGAAGGACTTATTGTATTTTGGTTTTTTCTATTGTAATGAGATTATCTCACACTTCTTGCTCGTTTATAGCAATGAGGTGTGAGTAGTTCATTTATACTCTTTGATAAAGGTGAAGACATGTGTAATTTTAGTTTGAATTATGGAAATGCTGATATTTTATTTATGCATTAATATTTATACCTTCCTTAACTAATGTATGGTTACTATTATTTTGTTTGGTGTCGTATGATCATGGTTACAAGTACTGAACTATGTTTATTGCTATATACCAATTCATCTTTATGTAATTACGTACTTCATGCATGATACAATAATGCATGTGGTTGGGTTTTATGTAATAATCAATATATTAGTTATAGACGGGTTAAATCTCGGCATAGCCAATGCTTTTGACTTAATGCATAAACCAGAACTCTATCTTCACTGAATCATCAACCTGCCGATCGAATAGCTGAGGTAAACCTTTTAGATGGTTCTCATTTAGGTTTACTAAGATTATTTGGTTGATTCATGGTGTATAGATCTTCTAGCTAACTTAAATAGTTGTTGTGTTATGGTTTTGTTAATACATCAAACCTACCGGTTAACTTTTCAGTATTATAGGAGTTAATTGTTATAAGGTAGCATTTCCAGAGTCAAGCATGAAATAGCATGTTGGATCCCCAAACTAAAGAGTAAAATTTGATATTTATGATGAGTATAGAATGTTGCATATCATGTATGTCATTTGTATCCATTTTACTTGTTTTGTGGTGAAAATTGGGGGAAATCCTTTCAAACTCACAATTACTGGAGATTTGTGCGATTGTAGGTAAAAAGTAGGTAAGGCCGTGTATCAAGCCTCCCATCAAGTGTTAAAAGGCAATGGAAAAGAAGGGAAAGCTTAACAGATGGCGCGGGACCTGCAGGAACCAAGGAAATCAAACAATAGGACAATACCTACCGGTAGAATACAGTCAAAACCTACCAGTAGAATATCCAAAACCTACGGTAGAAAATGCTACTGGACTTCTTCTGCCTCAGCCATGCAAAAAAAAAAAAAAAAAACCTACCGGTAGGTTTTATTACGTTATACCAGTAGGTTTTGCTCAGTTTTTCCAAATTCCTATTCACACGGGACCACGTACTCCAGCGGCCCATCTCTTGTCACCCAAACCATACCTTGACATAATTGACACTTCATGATGCTCTCCTAACATAAAAAGTCAGATTTCAAGTGAGAGAGAGAGGAGAGGCATGAGAGAGAAGAGGGTCGTTGGGAAAGCATAAAAAGAGCATGCTTGACCTGTTTTTGATTGTTAAAGTGTCCAACCTCTACCTACTCACGTCAACTCAGTCCACACAGGCTAAGGGAAGGGGGATGGACGAAAATTAAAGGGGCTTACACCATTATTTAGATTTTACATGCTTTTAGAGATAGAAGCTCCAAGGTTGAAGATGAAGTTTTAGAGAGAGAAAGTTGGGTTTTTACATTTCCTTTATCATTTTCGTTGTAGTAAGCTTTATTATACTTGTAATCTTTCCTCTTTCACTCTAAACTCTTTTATTTAAGTTGTAATCAAGCTTAGCTAAGTGTTCTAGCATTTCAATTTCTACATTTGGGTATTTTGTCTTCAATCTTTGTATTTTGGGTATGAATTAATTTGCTCTTGTAGTTTAAACATTTTCTTGCGTTAATACAAGTTTTATGTTCCATTTCACTGCCATGTTTCTTTACATTATGTTTTTATTGCTTTTACTATGAGTAGCTGAACTTTTAGTTGGCTAATCCAAGGGGAATTTTCTCTTGGGTATGTGAAATCTACTCTCTTTCATTCTGCCTCGTAATGTAAAGTGTTTGGTTTGACTAGGTTGAGTGCGGACGTGGTTGTGGGCTTTTGATACATCTTAGACTTGTTATGGGGTATGCTTGTGCCCAACACACCCACATTAGTCCCTCACTTCCTACGAATTAATCAAACACCGAGACACCATTGGATGAATGAATTGAGTCAACTTTGCATTTCCATTGGAATAACCTAGATGGATTAACCAACATTGCTTTGTTGCATTTTTACGAAAACACAACTCACCAAAACACAGTTCAAAAGAATTTTCAATTTTCATTTCTTTACAAATCACCCTTCCAAAACATTTGACCTTTCTTTCCTTAAGGAGACGACCTTGGAATACCCATTCCAAGTAAAATGCAGCATTGCAAGACTCTCTACGCTTGGGGAACACTTTTGCACACACAACAATGGAGGTAAGTCCCGTGATTCTCATCATGGGCCGAGGTATGTTGCTCCTTTGTACATATTCATGCATATTCTTTCTTTCAACTGTAAGTAGTTTTTTTGCATATGGTGATGTGAAGATCAAAATAAATTAGAGAGACGTGCCCTAGGACCAAATATGAATACAAACCAAGACCCACCCGAGGATGCTGGAGACAATTTCGGGGATGATGGTGCCAATATTCCAAGGGACGGGGGAATGCAAAGCCCCATAGTTCCAAACCCCCTAATAAAATTCCCCCTCCAAGAATTGAATGAAATAATCTTCCTATGTACCCTCTGGCAAGGTCAATGAGGGACTATCTCCAACCAACTTGAAGCACCATCCCCTTATACATACTTCTACCAGTGTAAGCACACAACTTCCTTGTTAAACCTGGAATGTTGAATTCACTTCCTCAATTCCATGGAGTGGAACGAGAAAATCCTTATTTACACATTAAGAAATTTGAGGAAATTGTGGGAACATTCATTACAAATCATGCCATGGAAGACATGGCACACAAGAAATTACTTCCCTTCTCTCTCAAAGACAAATCTAAAACTTGGTTGAACTCGTTGAAACCCCGATCGATAAGTTCTTGGGCACAAATGCTTTCCAAATTTTTAAACAAATTTGTTTCGGTGACCAAGACCACTGCTCTTAAGAAACAAATTCAATTTTTTTTTGAAAAAATCAAATGAGCAATTCTATCAAAGTTGGGATAGATACATGTACTAGTTACACTGTATTCCACATCATGAATTCGAACCATGACAATTGGTGAGTTCCTTTTATGATGGAATTACACTAGGCCTTCATCGACATGATGTGCAACAGAGAGTTTCTAAGTAAGGATCCCGATGAGGCCCTTGAGTACTTTAACAAATTGAAGGAAAATACCCAATCTTGGGATATCACGGATCCCACCGATGTGCCAAGGTTCTCTTTGGGTAGTCAACCAAATGGAGAGGGATGTATAACTTGTGTGACCAAGAAGACTTGCTTGCTAGAATAACAAAGGCCGAGGAATTTTACTCTACATGTGTGAATGTTGAGTGCCTAAACATTTTGGAACTCAAAGGGATATATCATGAGCAAGTGAATGTCTTCATCCAAAGTTGGCAATCATTCTCTCCACACTCGAACACATACAATCCAGGATGGAGCAACCACCCAAATTTTAGTTGGAAGAATGATAATGATAACCCTATTCCTCATGGGTCTAGCTCATTTTCATATCCCATTCTAAATAACCAATAATACTTTGTTCATAGTCCCTCATCTAGCTCCCAATACCCGCGATCCAATCCACAAGGGTTTTCACAAAACCCACCTCAACAAGGGTTTGGTTAACAAGGATCACCTAACTTATCTACCTACCAACCTCCTTATAAGAGAAATTTGAAGGATGTCGTGCATCAATTCATTTAAATCCAAACCATAATCAACAATCAAACCGCCACCGCTTTTAATGACATCTGGACTCAAATAACTAAGTTGACCAATGCTATTGAGTCGTCCTAGCAAGACAAAGGAAAATTTCTCGCTCAATAGATAAAACCATTTTGCCTAAAGTCTCACCTAAAAGCCACATTGGAAAATGAAAAGAGATTAAGGGTAGCTCCGAGGGGGTGAAACACTTGAAAAATAAAAGATTGTTGAATTGAATGTACATGATTATCCTATCTCAGACCTTTTTCCCCAACGTTTGAAGTCACCAGCTAAAGTTGCTAACTATTCGGATATTATTGAAATGTTTAAGCAGGTGAAGATAAACATTCCTCTCCTTGATGCCATCAAGCAAATACCTTCATGTGCAAACATATTGAAAGACTTGTGCAATATGAAAAGGAAATTGAATGTGCACAAGAAGACATTCTTCACCGAACAAGTGAGTTCCATTTTTAGGAAAAACACACCACCCAAGTTCAAAGATCCTGGCTGCCCAACCATTGCCATAACCATCGAAAATTGTCATGTGAAGCAAACTCTACAAGACTTGGGAGTAAGTGTCAACCTCCTATCCTTTTCAGTGTATCAGCAGTTGTAACTTGAGGAGTTAAAGCCAACCCTAATCACTCTTCAATTGGCAGACCGAAGCATGAGAACACCAAGAGGAGTAATTGAGGATGTTTTAGTCCTAGTAGACAAATTTTATTTTCTGGTTGACTTTATTGTACTGGACATTCACCCCATTGCAAACCCTAGTTCATAGATTCTTGTCATATTAGGTAGGCCATTCCTTGCTAATTCTATTGCTATGATAAATTGTAAGAGATCTAATAAAGCTTGCCTTTGGAAACATGATGATGGATCTTAATGTGTTCAATCTTTGCAAGCAATTGGTAGATGATGAAGAAGTTCATGAGGTCAATCGGCTTGACACTTTAGTGGAGGATCACATGGAGCTACTTTGCAACTCTAAGTTTGAGGAGGAAAAATTATTGAAGATGAGGAGCCAGAAAGTGTGTAATGGGTGGAGAATTGGACCCTAACATTAGAAAAACTTCCACCACAAGAGAAGATTTTTCCATCAACTGTGCAAACACCCATCTTGGAGTTGAAGCCATTGCCATCTACACTCAAGTATGCATTTCTAGGGGAACATAAAACATTCCCAGTGGTGATAAGCTCTTCTGTAGGGCCAAGGCAAGAAGATGAGATGTTGCAAGTTTTGAGGAGGCACAAAGGAGCCATCGATTGGACTATACTCGACATCAAAGGAATAAGCCTCCTCATTTGCACCCATATAATCTATTTGGAAGAAGACTCCAAGCCTTTCTGACAACCATAAAGAAGGATAAATCCTATCATGAAGGATGTGGTAAGAGACGAAGTGCTTAAGCTACTTGACGTGGACATTATTTTTACAATTGTCGACAATAAATGGGTTAGTCCCACACAAGTAGTACAAACGAAGTCGGGAGTCACTGTAGGTAGAAATGAGGAGAATGAGTTGATTCCAACATGGGTGGTCACCAATTCGAGAGTTTGCATCGATTATTGAAAATTCAACTCATGTACAAGAAAGGATCACTTTCCATTGTCATTCCTCGATCAAGTGTTGGAGAGAGTAGCTAGGCATCTTTTTTATTGCTTCTTGGAGGGCTATTCTTGAAAAACCTGGGTAAATTTTATTTTTTTCTGAAAAAGGAAAAAATGATCATTTTTTCACTATAATACGGAATTAAAATACGTGTTCTCTAGAGCTTGTATGACACAACAGACTTCTCCGTTGGGTTTTTATCGAGAAATCTAGTCACCTAGGCTAATTTTGTCGAATTCTGAGATAGTCAAATTTTTCATGTTTTACGAGACGACTTGTGTCGAATGACCTCACATAGGTCCCCAAAATAGAAAATATAATTTTTTCTTATAATTGAATTAAAGTTCAAATAAAATCAATTTAAACTTAAACCGGGATGAAATAAATCATTTCGGAGTGATAATGGACTCGGATAAGTGAGGGGTGTGTGCCGAGATTTAAGCCAAGCCTCGAAAATTGTAAATGGGGTTAAAAATTAGATATTTCAACACAGATATCTGCTGAAATCAGCTGGTCTTCAACGTTGGAGAGAAAGAGGAATAAAAGAGAGAAATCTAATCTTTCTTCTTCGATTCATAGAGTTCTGTCAGTCGGAATTCGTTGACCCCAAAATTAAAGTCGATCACACCGACGAGGGGTACACAAACACACCAAGAATGAGAGATTTCACTGAAGATCCAAAGAGGAGATTTGAGGAAATCAAGAGTTTTGAGCTTGGTTGGTGTTCTTGAAGGGTCTACATTTGATTCATGCTTCAAGAGGTAGGGTTCTTCCTGTTTTAGTTTTATTCCACCCTTTGGGGTTGATAAACAAATGGTTTAATATTAAAATTAACCTAAGACATGTCTATGGTCTTGGAAATGGGGAAATTTGACATATAAATGACTTAAGCTAAATTCTAGCTTGAATTTGATGAATGGAAGTTACTTGTGTAAATTTTATAACTTGGTGAAATTTTGGGCATGATATGTGTTTAACATGATTGGTGCCTTGAAGGTGTTTGATAAAATGCTTTGAATGATTGACGGAATTCTTGGAATAGTTGGGTCGAAGGCCTAGCTGAGCCGTATGGTTTCATGGTAAATGGGGTTGGGGTAGCAAGAAGAGGTAGAAGATCCCTCGGGTGCAAGGCCCGGTAGATGGGGTACGCATTCCCTTGGTTTGGTCCTTAAAGTGTGTGAGTGTATGAGGAACCCTCGGTGAAAGTCCATAAATTTCGTGTGGGTTGGGTTACCATTGGTGTAAGTCGATGAACATCCATCCCAACAAAGACCCTAGATTTGTAATCATCATTTGATGTGTAACATAGATGACAGATTCATGTACATTGACACTTGCATGTGTTGAGGAGCCTAGAAGAGCTAGGGTTGAGTTACATGAGTGAGTGTTATCTCATTCCATGACATGTCATAGTAAATCCCATCATAGAGTTGCATATTCTTGATTGGGATTGTTATGAGTGGTTATGTGTTGCATGTGAACTTTGCATATGCATCTAAGGGGGAGTAGCCTCTGTAGGAGATACTCTATTAAGTGTGACTTAACCTATACGGGAAAACATTTCAGGTGCAACATACACACCGATGGACGACCCTCATTTGGAGCCTCAAGAGCAAAGAGAGGCCGAATTGTGGCCTTTAGCCTTGATTTTTGTAAAACATTTATTAAAACTATGTTTTGGGCATGCAATCCCATGCAAATGATTGAAATGGAACTTGTATAAACTATGTTTGATGTACAAATGTATGTTGTATAAGTTTGGGTTAGTTTTAGGAATGTTTGAAATGGATTCGAAATGAAAAATAGGACAAATGGACAAAATTGGACAAACCATATCAGTACACGTATCGATACATTGCTGTCTAGTAGGGTACACGTACCGATACCCTTTCTAAAAATTTGAATTTTTTTTAATTGTTTTTCTAAGCTATTGGGCTATGTCTTCCTTCCCTCCAATGATGTAAATGAACCATAATGGGTTATAAATCATGATATATTGGACCTTGGTTGGATCCAATGAATAATTAAACCGGAAATACATTGTGGGTTATGATCTCGGTTAGGGGATACTATCATGTGGTGTCGGGTTATGCGACATTCACGGGTATTTTTGCATGTTGATGGGTTATCAACAGTAAATAAAGGACCCCAGAATTTGGGGTGTCACAATTCTAGCTACAATCAAATAGAGCTTTCCTTTGAAGATCAAGAGAAGACCACATTCACGTGCCCTTCCAGAACTTTTGTCTATCGCCGAATGCCATTTGGCTTGTGAAATGCCTCGGGAACTTTTCAAAGATGTATTATAGATATTTTCAGTGACATGGTGGATAGGATTGTGGCGGTGTTCATGGATAACTTTTCGATTTTTGGGGACTCATTTGATGGTTGCTTGAAAAATTTGGAGAGAGTCCCAAAGAGATGTGAAAGAAGAATTTGGTGCTTAATTGGGAGAAGTGTCACTTCATGGTAATGCAAGGGATTATGCTTGGACACATTATTCCTGCAAAGGGGATTGAAGTAGACAAATCCAAGGTGGAAGCAATTCCAACCTACCCACTCCAAAGGTCGTCAAAGATATCAGGTCATTTCTGGGCCATGCTGATTTTTATCGTTGATTTATTAAGGATTTCAGTACATTGGCAAGACCCTTGACCAATTTTCTTGCAAAGGATGTTCCCTTTGTGTGGTAGGATAATTGTGAGGCATCTTTCAAAAAACTCAAAAGCATGCTCACTTCACCTCCAATCATGCAACCACCCAAGTGGGAACTACTATTTGAGCTCATGTGAAACATGAGTGATTACGCGGTCGGCGCAGTGCTAGTTCAAAGGGAAGACAAGAGGCCATATGTATTATACTATGCCTGAGAAAATCTAAATGAAGCATACATGAATTACACTACCATTGAAAAGGAGTTGCTAGCCGTAGTATTTACATTGGACAAATTTAGATCATACATCATTGGTTCTCCCATTGTAGTCTACACTGATCACTTTGCTTTGAAGTATTTGTTGTCTAAGTAGGATGCTAAACAGAGATTCATTAGGTGGATCCTCCTCCTTCAAGAATTCAACTTGATCATCAAGGACAAGAAAGGAGTCAAGAATGTGGTAGAAGACAATTTGTCACTGCTTGTCGTCCAAGACGTTGAAGAGCACATCCCTATCCCTGATTTCTTTCCTAATGAGAATTTATTTTCTATCCATTCATTTTGTCCGCGGTATGTTGATATTTGCAATTTTCTTGCCACAAGACAAATACTACCGCATTGGAGCCCGAAAGATAAGTGATGATTCATGGCAGATGTGAAGTACTTCTACTTCGACAACCCATATTTGTTCAAATATAGTCCCGATCAAGTCATGTGGAGATGCGTACCAAAACATGAACAACAATATGTCCTTTCCTTATGCAATTCTGAGGCGTGTGGTGGGCACTTCTCTTCCAAGAAGACTTCACCTAAGGTTTTATAAAAAATTTTTTATTGGCCTTCATTGATTAAAGATTGTGTTTCATGTTGCAAAGAATGTAATAGGTGTCAAAGGTTGGGAAGTGTGTCTCGTAGAAACATGATGCCCCTATCCCCTGTGCTTGTCATTCAAATATTCAATTGTTGGGACATCGATTTCATGGGTCTATTCCCTATATTCTTTGGCTACCTTTATATCCTATTTGTAGTGGACTACGTGTCCAAGTAGGTAGAGGCAATCCCAATGAAGACTAATGACCATCGAGTCGTGGTCAAGTTTTTAAAAGAAACCAAATTTTCAAGGTTTGAGATACCTCGTGCAATGATAAGTGATGGCGGGTCTCATTTTTACAATAGACCATTTGTTTCTTTGATGCCTAAATTTGGTGTAACACACAAGGTGTACATCAGTTATCACCCACAGACTAATGGGCAAGCCGAGTTGAGCAATATGGAGATAAAGAACATAATATGAAAAATAGTTAACGTAGATTGAAATGATTAATCACCTAGGTTAACTGTTGCCTTGTGGGTTTACCACACTTTCTATAAGACCATCTTCAGAATGTCTCCCTATTGGCTAGTCTACGACAAGGCTTGCCACTTGCCAATAGAGATGAAACACAAGGCTTGTTGGGCCATAAAAATCTTGAATTTCAATTTGAAAATAGCCGAAGAACATAGGAAGTTGGAGTTGAATGAATTGGAGGAAATTAATAGAGATGCATACCAGAGTTCAAAAATTCATAGAGAAAGGGAAAAGATTTTCCATGTCAAATCCATTTTGAGAAATATATTTAAGCCCGAACAAAAAGTGCTTTTGTATAATTCTCACCTCTCCATTTTTCAAGAAAAACTACGATCACGTTGGGATGGACCCTATCTTGTCAAGGTGACCTACCCTAAAAGACTCGTGAAAATAGCAAACCCCGAAGATGGTAAAACATTTAAAGTCAATGGCCAAAGACTTAAACCATTCTTCAAGGGTTTTAAGATTCAAACTGTAGAAGAGGAGTTGGTGGATCTGGTCTATCCGGACCTTGTTGAGGAATAACTGTTCAATTAGATTTTAGTGTACATTCGCTTTCCTTTATTCTTTACTTTGCAAAGTTATTTTTTTACTTACTTTTACCTGTGCACTTTGTTCTTTCTTCACATTTGCGGATAGTGGTGTTTTTTTTCAAAGCTCGTTGCGAGGTGTTCTCTTACCCTTCTCATTTTATTTTAAGTCCATCATTGCATTCCATATCTTTCTGTTGCATTGAGCAGGGTGCACCATTTGTATGATACACCAATTTTTTTTAATAATACCATTTTGTGGTGAGATACACCATTCACATATTCTAGTAATTTTTTGTGTAGAATAGTTGAAAAATATGTGAAATTTTTTGAATTTTTTTGTGAAAAATATCTGAATGTTGAACCATATTTCTCTATTCAAAGTGTTATGGGTTTAGTGATAGTTAGATCTTCACTTTAAACTTTGAATATATGAGTACATCATAGAAGTTTATCCTATGCCGGAGTATCACATGTGTTTTCTTTCGAACTCAACCATAATGCACCTTCAATATGTAATTTCGGCAATTTATGGACTAGATTCACATTTTAGAGCTTGACATGTGCTTGATGGTTTTCATTGTATTTCTAATCTCTGTACATGAACCCTCAATGTGTATATGGCTTATGTGTGTCGGTGAGTGTCACTTTCACTTGGTTTTAATGCAAGATATGGGAAAACAAATGTGTGGAATGAAATGTGTGTGTGTGTGTGTGTGAACAAAAGTGCTTCCCAAGCACATAGAGACTTTTGAGTGTCATGTTTTACTTGAAAAAGTATTTCAAGTTCGTCTCCTCAGGAAAGTAGTTGAATCGTGTTGAAGGTGATTTTGGTGAACAAAAGAAAATTGTAAAAATTATGGAGTTTGAGTTGTTGTGATTTTGTTCTTGGTGAAAATGAAATGGAATCAATAGTTGGCTAATCCAAAGGGGTCATTCCAATAGGAATACCAACTCAACTTAAGACCTTTCTCCAATGGTGTCTAGACGTTTGATTGATTCATGGGAACCGAAGGACTAGGATAGAGGCGAGTGTAACGGCCCAAAATCCACGTTGGACGACATTACTATTTAAAACCATTCACATTATGAGATCAACTAAATAAGTCCATCAATAAAGAGAATTTCATTCATCATACATGATATCCATAACATCATCCCAAAAGAATATGTCATTATATGGTCATTATATTTAAAAGAATATGCCAAACTATGACAATTAAATCCAAAATAATCAAACTTATCTTGCAGCAGAATAACCAAAATATTAAACATTACATTGTCTCAAAATAACTGTCCTAGGGTAGAATGTAAGAGCATGTAGCTCTAGACATCTATCTCGGGATCCAAGTTCCCGTCTATTGGAGCTTCCTAATGTGTCTGCTCATCCACTCTAAACTCCTCCTCTAGGCCATAATTAGAAAAGAATATTGTTTGTAAGGGGTGAGCACTAAGCTTTGTAGGAAAATCCTCTAAAACCCAAACAAGGTTTTGAAACATATAAAATAGGTCGGCCTCATTTCATAAATATCATACATAACTTTAGAAAGAAAATAGTGACATTTCATCCGATCTCCAGTTTACATTATAACAATAATTTAATGAAGAAGTAAAACCAATTTCTAAGAAATAGACTATTCTAACAATAGTAATTTCAACAATAAATCATAATATACCATTTGGGACCTTACCCACAATGTATATCAAACAACCACTTGTATCTTTCTCAACATTATGTGTATGTATTTGTATCTCAAGTATGATGTCATAGCCCACACACACTCATCCTTGGTACCCGTGAGTGAATTGTGGTTTGGTCCTCACAAGACACTAGCCCCACTTTGAGTGGTTGAAAAACTTCAAACCCACATGGAGTAGGAAGTGCATCTACCCACGCTATGAGACCCGGTCAACAGCCACCTATGATCATCCAAATATCCACGAGATATACAATCCCCCAACCAATTTCTCAAATTCCCAAGTAAAATTAAAAATCTCCAAATTTCATATGGGGTATTACAATAGAACAATCTAAGAAAATATGCAAAATAACATCAAAAAATACCATTTTATTGCTCAATACAAAGCACTAAAGTTTTGAAATCAAGGACAAAGGAAAAATCAAGACAAAAATTCATTTCTCTTAAAAACTAGGGTTTTAAGACAAGAAAACAGATTTAATGGCTATTCAACCATAGTATTGTTTAAAATATGGTAATATTTACAAGAATATCAAGAAAAAAGGATTTCATAGCATACATATAGGATTTAGAGTCAAAAGAATGCATATATATAAGCCCTAGCTACAATGTAAGAGAATAGAAAGAAACCCCTACTTTAAATCCAAAGTTCGAAGTAAAGCCTAAGCTCTAGAGACCTCCTTTCTCATTTTTCTTTCCCCCTTTATCTTTCCTTAGGGTTCTAAGAGGTTTGAGGTGAGAGTGGAGTGAAAGAATGTAAGAATATGGGATGAAAATGGGGTTTTAAAGCCAGCCATTCCCGAATTTTACTGTTCATAGGGCCAAAAATTACATTTTTCTCCAAAATTATAATTTTGCCACAAGTATCTCCATTTTGATCTCTATGACTACCCTAAGGTTTTTCAACGTTCGGAATTCATTTTTAATGTTATTTTTACCTAAAAAAATTTAGTTTTATGATTTATATCAATACTTAGTAATTTTATTGGGATTTTAAAATACAAGGTCTACATATATCTTCAATCGATTGACTCATCCGAGGCCCAACATACCACCATTGATACTCTATCATTGTCCATTTATAACATTTGAAGGAAAGAATACATAGCCCAAAAGCTTGGCATCAATAGTTAAAAAAATTCTGTTTTGTGAAAGAGTACCGGTTTACTGTACCAGTACTGTCTACTCTCTAGATAACAAGGTACCGATATGCTGTACTGGTACTGTTTGTCCGGATTTGCCTTTTTTCACCTCTTTTTCATTTCCCATCCTTTCCGAATCCTTCCAAAACCTATCCAAACTTATACAACATACATTTGGGGATTTACATTCCACCCCCTTGAAGAAAGTTTTGTCCTTGACTCTTAACTCAAGTAGCGAACAAATGAGGGCACTACTCTTGTATCTCCAGCTCTGATTCCCAAGTAGCCTCCTCCACCCCATGATGTTTTCATAAGAATTTGACCAGTTGGATGAATTTATTGCGAAGCACCTTCTCCTTGGTATATAGAATCTCCACTGGTTGTTCTTCTTATGTTGCCCCATCTTGAATTTCTATATCCTCCAAATCTAGAACACGACATGTACCTCTGACAACTGAGTTGGTAACAGAAGTTGATACGCCACTTTCCTCACCGCTTTGATCACTTCGAATGGTTTGATATACCTTGGAGCTAATTTTTTCTTCTTGCCAAATCTCAACACTCCCTTCTTGGGTGACACTTTGAGGAACACATAGTCCCCGTCTTGGAATTTCAATGGTCTTCGTCTTTTATCCGCATAGCTTTTCTGTCTACTTTGTGTCGTGTGTAGTCTCTCCCCGATAAGTTGAATTTTCTTCGTAGTCTCCCAAACAATTTCTGGCCCAAACAAACTACTTTCTCCAGCTTCCAAACAACAAGTTGGGGACCTACATGGTCTTCCATACAATACCTCATAAAGAACCATTCTAATACTTGCCTGATAGCTGTTATTATATTCAAATTCAACCAATGGTAAATGGTCACTCCAACTTCCCTTGAAGTTCAACACGTAAGCTCGTAACATGTCTTCCAAAATTTGTATCACACTCTCAGATTGGCCATCCGTTTGAGGATAAAATACGGTGCTAAAGTGTAACTCTGTCCCCATAGCGCGTTATAGACTTTGCCAAAATTGTCCCACAAAGCCAGAATCACGATCCGACACAATAGAGAGTGGAACTCCATGCAATCTAATAATCTTGCGAATATAAAGCTTGCTCAATGTTGCTAGAGTGTCGGTGGTATTCATACTCAAGAAATGAGCGGACTTGGTGAGACTATCAACAATGACCTATACGGCATTATGCCCTTGTGAAGTTCGTGGAAAGCCAGACACGAAATCCATAGTGATGTGATCCCACTTCCACTCTAGAATAGGCAAGGACTGTAGTAATCCTCAAAGTTTTTAATGCTCAATCTTCACTTGCTAACACACTACACATCATGCTATGAACCTTGCCACATCATTCTTCATTCCATTCCACCAATATTGACGCTTCATGTCTCTATATATTTTTGTGCCACTAGGGTGGATAGCAAACTTAGAGCGATGACACTCTTCGAGTATCTCCTCCTTTAGCGACGAATCATCGGGTACACATAGCTTTTCCCCATACTTAGTTCTCCATTCCTCGAAGACCAACCTCCAACTACTTCCCCCTTTTCCAATTTAGCTCGAATCGAATATAAGTAAGGGTCCAAGCATTGCAACTCCACAAACCTACGTTGGAGGGTAGGTTGAGCCACAAGGTTAAACAAGCATGGACGGGATCCATCTCCTCTAACCCACAGATCAAAGTCTCCAAGAGCATCCATCATCGTCCATTTACTTACAAGAGCATTGAGTTCACCCCGAGACTTTCTGCTAAGTGCATCTGCAACAACAATAGCCTTCCCTGGGTGGTAGTTCAGTGTTAAATTGTAAGCTTCTATATACTCAATCCACTTTCTTTGCCGAAGTTCAAGTCCTTTTGTGTGAATATATACTTGAGGCTCTTATGATCAGAAAACGCTTGAAACTTTTCTGCATACAAGTAACACCTCTACAACTTAAGAGCAAAAACCACAATGGCAAGCTCCAAGTTGTGAGTGGGATAATTCAGCTCATGAACCTTTAGCTGTCTCGAGCCATAAGCAACTACCTCACCTTCCTGCATTAGCACACATCCCAAGCCTCGTAACAAATCATCAGCATAAACATCGTACCCTTCCCCACTACTCAGAATAATAAGGACAAAAGCTGTCATCAACCTCTCCTTTAAGGTGCAAAAGGCTAGTTCACACTCTTGAGTCCACAAGAATATTTCTCCCTTCTTTGTAAGGCGAGTCATTGGCATCGCTAGATTTGAGAACTCTTCCACAAACCTCCTGTAGTAGTCGAAAAAGCCTAGGAAACTAAGTTCTTCAATCACATTCTTCGGTGGTTTTCACTCCATCACTGCTACAATCTTTGCGGGGACAACAACTACACTCTGTTCTGATATAACATGGCCAAGGAATTTCACTTCCTTCATTTAGAACTCGCATTTACTCATCTTAGCATATAATTTATGCTCTTTCAATGTCTGTAGCATGATCGACAGATGGCGTTCATGTTCCTCTTGTGTCCATGAATATATTAATATGTCATCAATAAACACAATAACAAACTGATCTAGTTACAACCGAAATACCATGTGCATCAAATCCATGAAGGTTGCCAGAGCATTAGTCAATCCGAACGACATTACTAGATATTCAAAATGACCATACCGGGTATAGAAAGCTATCTTAGGAATATCCTCCTCCTTGATCCATAGTTGATGGTATCCTGTGCAAAGATCAATCTTGGAGTAATACTTAGAACTCATAAACTAATCAAATAAATCATCAATTCATGGCAATGTGTGTTTATTCTTCACTATCACCTGATTCAACCTTAGGTAGTCCATGTATAACCGAAGTGTTTCATCAAGTTTCTTCACAAAGAAGACCGGGGCTCCCTAAGGTGAAGTGCTTAAACGGATAAACCCAATAGTCCACAGATGGTCCAACTACTTCCTTAGCTACTTTAACTCCAAAGGTGCCATCTGATAGGGAACAATGGATATGGGTTCGATTCTCGGATAGAGATCAATCTTCAACTCAATCTGTCTCTGTAGGGGTAACCCGGGTAGTTCATATGGGAATATAACTAGAAAATCCAATACTATCAATACCACGTCCGGTTGTGATCTATCCCGATCATCTCCCATCAAGCTAGCTAAGAAAATAAAATGGCTCTCCACCTTAGCTTTCAAGAATCTACCACCCGTAGTAGGAAATGGATGGCGAATTTTGATCATTCATGAAACTGAAAACTACACCTCCCGGTAATTAAAATAAAATCCGCTTGCGAAAATAATCCATTACCACATGAAAAGTGGACAACTAGTCCATCCCAAATATTATGTCATACCCTTTCATGTCTAATGCAACAAAATCTACAATCAATTTTTACTCCCCAATTCGAAGCACACAACCTCTACACACCCTTCTAGTATCCAACCGTTCTCCCGTAGGCATGTCAATACTCAAGGCATGTTAATTGGAAAGATTCTTCCTCTAGTTGGGTCAAAGCAAAAACTCTTCCTTGATTGGTGCCCCTTAGGCTAGAGCTCCAAACTGTCTTTGTGGTAGTGGCTTCTGAAGTGGTGGTTTGTTTGCATTCACTTGTCCTGTTGCTTGATTTGTCTTTAGTGGAAACGTTGGGAGTTTATTTTTGAAGTGCTCAAAACCTCTATATGTGAAGCATTGACATGGGTCAATGCCTGCTCTCTCTGGTTTGCCTCCAACTCCTCGAGCTGTCTGAAGTCTCTATCCAACAACCTGGTCAGGGCAACGGTATGGTGTTGTCCTTTACACTCCACTGCCACTAGCACCCATCCAGATCGGACCTCCCCTCCTGAAGTTTTGTCGCCTCTGATTGTCCTTTGTGTCTCTATCCACCAGTGCAGCTCTATCAATAAGATCCTCATAATTCCAGATCTTGAGAGCCACAAACTTCTCCCTAATGGTAGGCCTCAAGCCCTGCTCAAAGCATTTGGCCCTCCTGGCCTTGGTAGATATGAACTCCGTGGCATAACTAGATAGCTCATCAAACTTCCCCTCATAATCCATCACCATTATGCTACCCTGTCGTAAAGCGAGAAAATTTACACTCATTTTATCTCAGACCGATTCAAGAAAGTACTTGTCTTGGAAGATTTGATCAAACTCATCCTAGGTAAGAGCATTCGTATTCCTCATTCTTTTCACTAAATCCCACCAATGATCTGTCTTCCCCTCTAACTGATATATAGCTAATCCGACCCATAGATCCTCAATAACTCCTATGCCATCACACATCTTCTTCACCCAGCGAATCTATTTATCCGCATCCATGGGGTTAGAGCTTCCTTGGAAAGTAGGTGGGTGTTGACGTAAGAGTTCTCGAAGAACTATCATCCTTTGATTTTCATCCCGTTGCTCGACCCATGAGCTAATGGATGAATCCCCCCATTGTGGTTGTTGTTTCCATTCTGGTGTTGCACCAAAGTGGTTAGCTACCTTAGGCATTGGTATATGCTATTTGTGGCATCTGGAGGTGGTGGTGGGTGTGCTTGGCCACCACGTCCCCGCCCACGTCCTCGTCCACCCTACATCCTGCACATGAATTCACAATTTAGTTTCTTTGGTGTACAAGAAATCCTAACTATCACTTTAATCCAACACTTAAGACTTGTGTAAAATTTAAATCAAGAATTACATTTAACCAAGTATACCTTCTCTAGTGGTAATTCATAACATACAGTTCCCATGTAACACCTAATTCCTAGGCTCTGATACCAAAACTTGTAACGCCCCAAAATCCACGTTGAATGACATTACTATTTAAAACCATTCACATCACGAAATCAACTAAATAAGTCCATCAATAAAGATACTCTCATTCATCATACCTGATATCCATAACATCATTCCAAAAGAATATGTCAATTCATGGTCATTATATCCAAAAAACTATGTCAATTACATCCAAAAGAATCAAACATATCTTGCAGCGGAATAACCAAAATATTAAACATTACATTGTCTCAAAATAACTATCCTAGGGTAGAACGTAAGAGCATGCAGCTCTAGACATCCATCTCGGTATCCATATTCCCGTCTATTGGAGCTTACCAATGTGTCTGCTTATCCACTTTGAGCTCCTCCTCTAGGCCATAATCTGAAAAGAATATTATTTGCAGGGGTGAGCACTAAGTTCTATAGGAAATTCTTTCCAAACTCGAATCAAGTTTTGAAACATATAAAATATGACGGTCTCATTTCACAAATATCATACATAACTTTTGAAAGAAATAGTTACATTTCATCCGATCTTCAGTTTACATTATAACAATAATTTAATGAAGAAGTAAAACCAATTTCTAAGAAATAGACCATTCTAACAATAGTAATTTCAATAATAAACCATAATACACCATTTGGGACCTTACCCACAATGTATATTAAACAACCACTTGTATCTTCCACAACATTATGTGTATGTATTTGTATCTCAAGTATGATCTATGACATCGCATGAATAAACACATCGAGAATATCCTAGCCCACACACACTCACCCAATTCTCTCACGGAAATACAACTTTAAGAAGGGCGTATATAAACACAATACAAATATGGAGTATTACAATGGCAGTGACGAATTCAACCTAGGAATAGTATACTAACCCTCATCCTTGGTACCTGTAAGCGAATAGTAGTTTGGTCCTCACAAGGCACCAACCCCACTTCAAGTGGTAGAAAAACTTTAAACCCACACGGAGTAAGAAACACATTTATCCACTTTACGATTCCAGGTCAACGGCCACCCATGGTCATCCAAACATCTACTAGAGATACAATCCCCCGACCAATTTCTCAAACTCCCAAGTAAAATTCAAAATCCCCAAATTTCATATGGAGTATTACAATAGAACAACCTAGAAAATATGCAAGAGATCATCAACAATACCATTTTATTGTTCAATACAAATCACTAAAGTTTTGAGATCAAGGACAAAGGAAAAATCAAGAGAAAAATCTATTTCTCTTGAAAACTAGGGTTTTAAGACAAAAAAAAAAAAGATTTAATGGCTATTCAACCATAACATTATTTAAAACATGGTAATATTTATAAAAATATCAAGAATCAAGATTTAATCGCATACATATAGGATTTAGAGTCAAAAGAATGCATATATATGAGTCCTAGCCTCAATGTAAGAGAATAGGAAGAAACTCCTACTTTGAATCCAAAGTTCAAAGTAAAACCCACGCTCTAGAGACCTCCTTCCTCCTTTTTCTCTATCCCTTTATTTTTCCCTAGGGTTCTTAGAGGTTTGGAGTGAGAGTAGAGTGGAAGAATGGAAGAAAATGGGATCAAAATGGTGCTTTAAAGCCAATCAATCCTGAATTTTTTTGTTCATTGGGCCAAAAATTACATTTTTCTTCGAAATTATAATTTTGCCACTAAGTATCTCCATTTTGATCTCTATGACTACCCCAAGGTTTTTCGACGTTTCATATTCATTTTTAATGTTATTTTAACCTAAAAATATTTTGTTTTATGATTTATCTTAATACTAAGTAATTTTATCAGGTTTCTTAAATACTAGGTCTAGGTGTATCTTCAATCGATTGACCCATCAGAGGCCCAAAATACCACCATTGATACTCTATTATTGTCCATTTATAACATTTGAAGGAAAGAATACATAACCCAAAAGCTTGGTAGCAATAGTTAAAAAAATTCTGATTTTGAGAAAGAGTACCGGTACACTGTGCCGGTACTGTCTGTTCCGTGGACAGCGAGGTACCAGTGCGTTGTACTGGTACTATTTGTCCGCATTTGCCTTTTTTCACCTCTTTTTCATTTTCAATCCATTCCAAACCCTTCAAAAATCCACCCAAACTTATACAACATACATTTGCACATCAACATAGTTGGTACAAGTTCTATTACATGTGGGGGTTTACAGTGAGGATCCAATCATACTCATGACAAGTCTACAAGGTATCAAAGACTTACAACCATGCCCACAATCAACCCAATCAAACTGAATCTATGTACACTACGAAGAGGAATGAAAATGAGTTGAAATATCATACTCAAGAGGAATTCTCCCTTTTGTACCGAAAAAAAAGAGGAATTTTCCCTTGGATTAGCCAACTTAAAATTTAGCTACTCATATTTAAAGCAAGAACATAATTAAATGAAAGATACGTTGTAAAGAAATGGAGATTTGAACTTAAATTAATGCAAGAAATCTTAAACTATAAAGAAAAACATTCAATACCAATTTAAAAACTTGAAAATGAAGATAACTTGCTGCAACAATGGTGAAATCTAAAATGTAGCATTAAACTTGAAATGTAATTGTAATAAATGACATTAAAGAAATTAAATGAAGTTTTCACAAGTCTTACATTAAACTACAAGTGAAAGGATGGAAGAACATGCAAAAATTTTAACTTCTCTCTAACTATTCATCATCTTCCCTAGAGTTTCTCTCTCTATATTACAATCTATATCTTTATCCATGTGTATCTCTGTCCTAAAAACGTCCATGGAGCTCTTTGGGTCTGTGTGATTGTCCTCCCTTCAATAAGGGCTGAATGGATAGGTTTTGAAGGTTAGCACAGGTCTAGCCTTACAAAACTAGGCTTGACCCATTCACTCTCTCCTCATTAATGTCCAAGCCTCCAAAGTCCAAGTGAGAAGTATCAGGAACAAGTGAGAGAGCCAATGGTGGGACTCCCAAAGTTGCAGAGTTGAGTTATAGAATCTGCCATGTTTTAGTAAAACCTACTGGTAAGTCGATGGAAACCTAACGGTAAGTTTCACTCCAGTGAGAAAAAAATACTGGTATGTTTACGGTAGCTGTAGGTCTAGTATCCAAAACCTACCGGCATGACCTACTAGTAGGTTTTTCCTTGTTTTGCTAAATTCTTGGTTCCTTCACCTTTCAAGCTATCATCAAGCCTCCACTTCACCTCCATTGATCTTAAGCACCATGATAGGGCTTAATATGCATCATTTAAGCCCCTTTATTTGTAACATACCGAAACTCTGTTAATAACTCAAACAATGCAATTTCACTCATTTTAACTGCAAAAGCTAGCATAAAAGGGATACAAATGTACTTGGAATATGCACTATTTTGTGCTAATCACACCCCCCAACTTGAGCTTTGCTTTTCCCTAGCAAAATTTATTTTCAAACCGAGTATGAAATTGTAACAATCCATTTATACAAGTTATTCATCCAATATTCAAAATAAAAAAATCATAATGCAATTAACGAAATAAACTTAGGCAAGATGGGAACAAAACTCTGGTATTTCATTAACTACTTTCAAAGTTGGAGTACATGGAGATAGAGTTCAAAAAGATATAAAATGGTCTAAAATTCCTAAAGACTCTTCTACTAGGCCAATGACTCCACTCTAAGCTATGTACAATGCCACTCAAAAAGATCAAAAACAACAACATAAACCCAAATCCTCATCATGAACATCATCTCTATCATCACTGTTATCCTCATCACCATCATTGTCGTCACCAGCATCCTCCTCCTCTTCATCATCATCATCCGTCTCTCCCACCTCAACGACTAAGGAAGCTGAGGGGATAAAGACAGAAGGTGGAGGTCCACCCAGAATATGCTCGCCAGGGAACGTGTGCTGAAAGAGTCTGGTCATTATGGCAGAGATCTCATGCACTGTCTCCTTTAATGCATTGAGGTGCTGAGATACTGAGCTCTCTGATGCATAAGCGGATGACCTAAACACAGACGGCCCAAAAGAGGAAGGTCTAGTGGCTTTTGACTCCGACCTCAAAACCCTAGGCCGCTTACCTCAGCTTATCGTCATCCTCTTACAGCTATTAGCCTTCCTAATAGCCCCGGTCTTAGGTGGAGTGATCTTGTCAAAGGCATACCCTTTTACCTTGAAGTGGTCGCACATCAGGGTGACTAGGTTACCAAATGAGAGGTTCGCCTTTGGTTTTCTTGTCTAGGTGAAATCCCTTATTACCTCACATATAAAAAGTGCAAAGTCAATAGCTTTCCTCGACATCACCGCATCCAAGAGGGCAAGCTTTTCAACGTTGGGAGTCTTCTCGGTGCCCCTTGGAAGCAGGTTATAATGTAAAAGCTTGTTCATCATCCCATATGAATGTTTAAGGCCCCCGACTTGGACCATTGCTCTAAATTAAGTCAGGTCCTCGAACATCAAAGCAACGTACTCAGGGATGTTCTTGACCTATGTGATATTATACAAGTACACTGGAGTGGAAGGAAGGGCTCTCTCGTAATCCATGATGGTAGCAATCACTACAAGGGTCACACTAAAGGTCTTGCCCCTCACGTTTGTTCTCAAATTCTCAAACTCATCCACCACCTTGAGTTTTTTGCTAAAACTCTAGACATAAAGACAAATTGAAACCACTCACGGTCTTGAACCAAAATCAAATTCCATGGGCCATAATGATTTTCACAACATCGTTATTTGGGCCAAGGGATACTCTATCAATGTACCTCTCGCAAGTAACATTTTTCTCCTCGATGCTTTGGGCTTGAGCATTATCGTAAGCTTTCTTCCTATGTTCACCCCTGTCTCCACTAGTTCGTTCTCTGCTTCTCTTGCAAGCACTCGCACCCTTGGCTTGAGGAGAGCTAGACTCATAGCGCTTTGTGCGAGCCATGCATAACAAAAGTGCCCCAAGCATTAATAGCGAAAAGAGAGCCAAAATGAACCCCTCAATCGGGTCCACAAGGTCATGGAGGATCCTCCCATGGTGAGCCATTGCAAGGTTTTTTTGAGATTTTTGAAGAGATTAAAGGAGATTGGGGATTGAGGAATTTTCAAAAAAACTAGGGTTTCTCAAGAGGTGACCTTCAAATTCTCACTAAAAATATCAAAATCAAAAGCCCTATGGTTGAGAAATGAGAGATCCATGGAAGAGATGATGGATTTGTCTGCTTTGTGTGAGAGACAAAAGCCTAGGGTCTGTAAATTAGGGTGATAATGAATAGTTTCCCCAAAAAAATCTGATTAAACCCCTAATTATTTGCATTCTGGGTAAAACCTATAGGAAACCTATCAATAGGTTTTACCCCCAGTGAGCAAAAAGTACTAGTAGATGTAGGACCAGTGGCCAAAACCTACCAGTATGGGTTACATCATTCAATCTCTGTATGCACATTCATGCTTAGGACAAGGGTAATGACTTAGACACCAAATATGAAGCCTTAGTTAATTTTACTTGTGTTGATTAGGATGAAAATAGAATTGGAAGCAATCGACTCCTCAGTGATTTTAAAAGAAATTTTCTTCTAAACCATTTATGTGTTTGGAAAAAAAATGTAGTTTGAGTCATAATCAGAGCCCTCTTTGAGAAACACCCTTTAGTACTTAAGATGACAAATTTTTACATGATTTTTGGCTTAAAACCCTATAGGGACTGATCTATATTTGCTAACCTTCCCTAGAGCGATCTCTTTATGACTTAGGAAAGGAAATGGAAAAATATAATGGAAGGGAGCACATGACTCACTATATGAGTTCACTTGAGCGGTCTCATAGTCGCTTGAGTGGTGATACGTAAACACATGGCTAAAGGTTAGTGATAAGTGAACACATGACTAAAGATTAGTTAAATTCCATTCCTTTAAAAGATGTCGAAGGCTAATTGTGAGAAAAGAGCCCAATGTGGCTGTATCTAAAAATGTGAGGCATAAATAAATGGCTAAAAAATAGTCGCAGTTGAATTGTGAGAGTACCTAAGCTTAATTGAAAATTTCTCATTTTTAAAGCTCATAGAGCTCATGTTTTTCATGTTTATAAGAATAAACTTAAATTACTAAATGAAAAAATGTGTTGATTGAAGCCATATAGTAGAATGGATAAAAAAAGGGACAGTTGTCAAAAGGAATATTTAGGAGACTCACTAACTTGTCATGTTTTCACTGAGATAATGCATTAAGTTTTCATGATGAGCTTATTAATGATTTAAATCTTATTAGAATCCTTTTTGTGTTGGTGGTTGGTTCACATGTTATGCACTTGAATCTGTCAAAGTTGAACAAAAAATAATCATATGTGTGTGTGAAATTGACCCAACAGAGGAAACACTACTATAGGATGCATGAAATTGAGTTTTATATCTTTGAATATGCATTAGAGTAATGTATTGGGATGATGAATTTTGGATGGAGCTTTTAAAATGCAAATGTGTGTAATTTTCATGATTATTCGATTTTTTTAGCATATATTGTTTAAATTTGAAAATTGCATTTGTTTCATCCATGCATTGCATTGAAGTGTTTTAGACTTGGTTTATATTGTGCATGCATGTTAGGAATCATTGGAGTCCTTTGGAAGTTGGCTAGATAACAAAACTACTCTACTATAGGGCTAGCTCAAGTGGTCTGATTCGAGAGTCGCTCTAGCGAGCTTTAAAAGTGATATTTCAATGAAAACTCTTTTTTTTTTCACTTCCAAGCTTGAACCCACTCACTTTCTACCCTATCCAAAGCATTTTCAAGTGACTAATCTTTATTTAGTGTTAGATTTAGTGTTATTTTGAGGTTAGATATTCATTTATCATACACATTTACATTATTTCACTGATTCATTCTGGTAAAATGCTTCCATGAGCTAAGAAGAGGGCAGGTGTATAAGATTTGAGTAGTACAACTCGCTTTCAAACACTGTAGTACTGAGATCTATATTGGAGATAATTTAGTCACAAGCTGTGCTTGTAGAACGAGGGGTCAATCATGATGGGGTAAGTGACACTTATGTCCCTTCATTATTTGACCAAAAAGGGTGGACTGAGCTATTTACAGTCCCAATGCCTATAAATGTGGACATGTTCAGAAAATTTTATCCACACATTGATGAAAGTACAGAGGATAGTGAACAGTTAACGACATATGTCTAAGATGTGTTGTTCGAGTTTTCCACTGACTCGATTGCTACTACCCTATATCTTCCCTAGGTAGTACGTGAATTTTTTCATTTGCATAGCCTTTCTACTCTTTGTACGGATAGCTTTTCTACTCTCCATATTAATCAGTAGCATAGCCTTTCTACTCTTTGTATGGATGCTATTGAAGAGGGTATGGCTAGCATACGAATGGAGTAGTGAGAGATTAGGAAAGAACATGAGGAGATTTGGAGGGATGTTCGTCATCTCATGCACATAATGCAGAATGCTGGCTTTGTTTCAGATGATGAGTTCGGGACACCTAGATGAGATGTTGGGAATAGTGGTGATGCAGCCATTTGAGCTATCGCTTTGGAGACTTAAGATAGGTCATATGTTAGCTTGAGAGTGTTGTTACATTCACTCATGTTATGTACTAAATTACTATGCTATTTCTTTTTTGCTGACTTTTATTTGTTTTAGTTCTAGTTTTTTTTTTTTTTGTTGTTGTAATGCATTGTTAGTTTTCCCCTTGATGTTCAATCATATTTAACTTTGAGTTATATGCCTTATTTGTCCCTAGCTTATTTTGCTTGCCTGATTCGGCTAGTTTTTATGCATTTATACCTTCTTGTTATACGAAGATTCTATGTCATGATTGTTCTAGGTTGTCATTGGATTGACAATTGTTGCAAATAAGAAAAGAATATATTGGGTAACTAGATTATGTAAAACTCAAAAAATTTAAGGGCGAAACGATAATTAGCTATTACCGTATGGGCTGAAAACTCAATTTTTTTTAGAACTTGGATGACGAAACAAACCTCATTGTTGGATCATCTCACGAAATCTAGTTGTCTAGTAAATTTTTGTTGCATTCTGAGATAGACACTTTTTACGAGGTGATTTAGATATACTAAAGCTAACATGGGATGAGATTTAATCTATTGGGGATGAAATTTGATCAGAAAAAGGGGGACGCGTGGTGCATTGTAGGCTAAGCATTGAAGGGGTATAAAAGGGGAGAAAATTTAGATTTTTCTCCCCATTTTGTAGCCAAACACTTTCAAATATTGAGAGAGAAAAAGAAAGGAGAAATCTCCTAGTTCTCCAAGCTTTCTTCAACCGATCTACAAAGATCCAACCTTCGAATCTCTTCTAGCCAAGAATAAAGTGTGTTCCATGCTATGAGATCAACGCGTACATACCAAAGATCATGAGTTTCGCCAAGAGCTTAAAGAAGGGGTTTTTGGGATCAAAGATTTGAAGCTTAATTTACGCTACAAGAAGCAGGGTTCCTTTCCTTACTAGGTTTATTTCTAACCTAGGGTTGAAATATGAAATGTGTATGGTGTTAGAGATGAAATCTCATGTACAACACATGCCAAGGGTGTTAAAGAATGGAAATGGGTATGAGGAATGTGAATATACCAAACCTTGCATGATTGTGTATTGATGGAATTACATGGTTGTAAATTTCATGGATAATGTGATGTTTTGGGCATGTTATGTGTTGACATAATCTATGTGCCTTGTAGGTGTTCGATAAAATATCAAAGGTTGATTGAGTGTGTTATGTGTATAGAATATGTCATAACATGCTTGGTGGTGTTATGGATATAATTAACAATTGAGAAATTAGGAAATGTTGGTAGACATTTGATATGTTCATAATATGCTCATGATATGATGAACATGATATGGTAATTGCAATTGTACATTACATTTGCACATGCACGGGTAGCATTGTATTCGTGGGCATTTGACATGAGTGTGTGTGCGCATGTTTTTGATCAAACACTATCCTCAGTGGGTTGAGACGTGGGCTCGGGAATGTTGGACCTAGGTTCGATTGAGTCACATAAGTTGTATTGAAAACAAGGGTCGAGGTTAGCAAGAATGGCTAAAATCTCCCTCACGTGCAAGACCCGATAATTTCAGATACGCACTCCCGTTAGTATTGAGTCCATAAAGAGTGTTGACGTATGCAGAGCTATAGGTGGAAGTCCATAGATGTCGTTTTGGTTGAGTATCTATTGGTGGAAGTTTATAAATACCCATCCCAAGAAAGGCTCAAGATTTTATAAAATGATCATTGGATGTCTAACATCAATGAAGGGGCTTGTAATGCCCAGATGCATACACATAACATGACATGTGTTATTGGAGCCGATGTAGGGCTTAAGGATGAATTGAATGCGTGAGTTTCACCTCATAACATGGCGTGACATTGAGGCATTCATTTATGAGTTGTATATTCTTGGACGGATGATTGATGTGATGAATTGCATGCAAACATTTCATATGGTTCAGAGGTTGGGAGTAGCCTTCTTAGGAGATACCCTATTAAGCGTTAATCACCCTTTATGGGGGCATATTTCAAGTCTTGGAAAAGCACCGGTGGATGACCCTCACTTGAGCCCTTGTTGATGAGGGAGCCGGAATATGGCTTTCGAATTATATTTTGTAAATCACTTATGTAATTTATTTCAAACCTATAAATTTGTATAAAAGGGAACATGTAATGAACTCTTTTGGATAATATTTTGATGTAAATGAATGTTGTATGAGTTTGGATGAACATGGAATGAGATTGGATGGTTAAGGTTGAAGATTGGAAAGATTTGGAGAAAATCTGGGTTCAGGTACCAATACCTAAGTGATTAAATACTGGTATCACGCTGTTGGATGACTCAAGTACTAGTACCTAGACTCGTAGGTACCAGTACTTGGATTCCAGTAGGCTTCGGTATTGGTACCCAAGCCTTAGGTATCGGTACCCCAATGGATAGTGAGCTCAGGTACCGGTACTAAGCCACATAGGTATCGATACCTAGCAAACACTGGGCTCATGTACCGATACCAAGATGCATAGGTACCGGTACCTAGAAAACAGAAGGCCCGCGTACCATATACTAGAAGTATCGTACCTCTTCGCAGAATTTGAAATTTGAAAATATAACACTAAAGGGCTTTCACTTCTTGAGCAACCCTCTAGGGATTTTGTTAATGAAGGATAATAAGTCCTAAACAGGGGGTTTGGACCTTGGAATGGTCATATGGTTAATATGTGATCATGTATGTGTCTGTTAGTGCTCTAGTACAAATGATACTCTGCCTGGATTTCGTTTTGGTTAAGATCCAAGGAAATTGGGTGTAATAACGTGGTATCGAGTTATACAATATTTTCGGGTATTCCGCGGGTTGATGGTTGATCAATGAGTTAAAAAAGACCCCCAGATTTTGGGGCATCACAGATTATGTACCATGCCTATTGCTTGTTGTCATTGTGTTGGCAAGGGAGAGTATTTTAGGTAAATATGAGAGAAATCATAGGGAGATTTACTCTTGATTAGACTAGATACGTTGCATGTGAATATAGAAAGGGGCGTGGGGGTTTGTTCGAACACTCTACGGGAGTAAAATTAGCAAACTTGGCATGAAGTCACACATTTTTCTTTTTTTCTATTTCACTTGTTATTTTACTTGTGATCACCAACTAATGGAAAAAACTTGATGTGTTTCATATAGATATATCAATAGGTTCTCAAGCAAATTGAGCAAGTTAGCTTTTAACATGTTAAATCTTTGGACTTGGATGATTTATACATCTTATGCCATATGCTTAACTTGGTACTTTCCATACCTATGATTATGTTATGCATTCCTCTAACAGATGATGCTTTTCATGAAGTTTTGGTTTGAATGTTGATGTGCAAGACTGTAACACCCCGTATTTTCTTTTTATATATTTGTATAGATATATCCATAATAAAATATTATTGTGAATGTGTGGATATGTATAATAAGGGAAGGATAAACCATATAGATTTTTAATACTAGGATAAATACTAGAGACGCACATTGATTGGCAAGTTTGAGCTTTAGAGACGTTGAAACATGAAAATGGGGATTAGATGAATTTCTAAATACTTTTAGGTCAAGATAAGGTTTCCATTGAATCCGGAAGGTCGAAAAACCTTGGGAAAGGTAATAGGAAGTGCATTGAAAACTTGGTAGATGGAGGAAGAATCTGTCAGCTGATTAGTACCGGTATAGGGTACCGGTACTAAATGGTACCGGTACTGGGTACCAGTACCCCGTTTACAGAAGGTTTTTGGTACCGGTACTGGGTACCGGTACCCCTATTCCAGAAGGTTTGTAGTACCGGTACTGGGTACCGGTACCAAATGGTACCGGTACCGGGTACCGGTACACCCGATAAAAATCTGAACGTCTCAACTCGCGACGTGGTCCGACTTTTGGGCCTATAAATACTTTAGGCCGCCTCCTTAGTCGTCCATTACTCATTCTAAACCCTAGATAACGTGAGAGAGAGGGAGAGAACACAAGATCAAAGAGAAAAACAAGAGATTAAGGGTAGATTCAAGAATCAAAACCCTAGTTCTTCAGATTCAAGGTAGGGGGTTTTCTCTCATTCACTTACATTGAGACTAGGGCTTATATATATGTAATCTTTTCAATTTTAATTATACATGTATGTTATATAATCATTGTTTCTCAACATCTTGTGACTATTACCATGATTTAAACAAAATTATTGTTGATCAAACCTTGAACCCCTTTTCTTGCTTAAAAACCCTAGATTTCAAGATAGATGGACTTTTCTCTAAATTGTTCTTAATTGTTGATTTCCAATACTTAGTGTTTGATATTACATAACTAAATGATGCTATAATGATCTCTTGTGCATTTTCTTTAATTATCCTATAGTATGTTACATGAGAAAATGTGGAATTTGGTAATTCCTTGAAATTGTTATGAATTGAGCATATTCTCGGTTTCCTTATTGTATGGGTGTTGCGATGGACTTGAATTACCTTCGAGAGATGCCGTAGAGTGTTAGAGGTTAGTCTACCCCAATGGGGGGTGAGATGGTTGCCTAACACTTGTAGTGGGTTGTCATTTGGTAATGCAACCACTATCGTTCACTGGAGTTCGAACAAGGGATAGTATACTTTTCCTAGGAAGGGACTCGTCACTGCCATTGGGATGGTAGACGCCTCTTTCTAAAGAGCTTGTGACTGGGATTGTAATTGGTGGACTAGGTATAATCGTAGGGTAGATTCATGGGAAGCAAACATCATACATGGTACGAGGATGAACCGAAAATACTTGGAAGTATGTGTTGGGTCGTTCTTGCCGATGCATTGGTATGGGACAATGCATGGGGAAGAAGCCCTTTTTTTTAAAATAGCCTAAAGTGGAATATTGATTACTGTTGCTAAACTCAATTTTTGTGATTCATTTATCAAATTATTGCTACTGTCTAAACTTGAGATCTCTTTTCAAATACCCTTGTTTTATTTCAAAGATTATATATGTTAATTGTGAAATGAGACCGACCGTTTCTATGTTTTTAAAACCTTGTTTGAGTTTGGGAGAAAAGTGGCTACAGAGCTTCGTGCTCACCCCCCTACAAATTACATTTTTCAGATGTGGTGCTAGAGGAGGATCTCGGCATCGAAGAGCCGGGGCATTGGGAGGCTCCCCTCGAGGAGAACATAGATCCCGATGTGGACATGTAGAGCAGTAGCTGCTTTTGTACTAGACTAGGACATCCTTTGAAATATTGTGTAGTCTAGTTTATTTTGTATTTCCGCTGCAAGAGCCACTTTTATATTCTTTTGGGGATGTGAATGCCATTGTTGGGCATATTCTTTTGGATGTTATTGTATATGCCTGAATGATGAAGAAAAATTCTTTTGCATATGAAGTGATGTAGTTGCTCTCATGATTGTAAATGGTTATTGTATGTAATGCCGTCCAGGGTGTATTTTGGGGCGTTACAAAGACTATGATCTTCAAGCTTCATCAAAAGAAGTAGATCCTTGTATTAGATAGAGATTTAGGATGTATGCATGAGAGCTGAGATTAGTTTGCAATTCTTTTGTTCAATGGTTTTGAGTTGTAAACATAATTTCTAACTTGTGTGTTTTGCAATGAAATTTCCATACGGAGAGATTACTAGATCATATTTGTAATTGGCTAATTTTGTGGAGTTCATTGTAAAATCTCAACCTATTCCATGGTTATGATATATCAAGTTCAAGATTTGAAAGTGTCATTGAAGGGAGGAGATCAAGCGTCAAAGTTACATTATTCAACTTCCATATGCACCTTCATACTTAGGACAAAGGTAATGACTAGACACCTAAGATGAACCCTTAGTTAATTTAACTTAGGTTGATTAGGATAAAAATGAAATTGCAAGTGATCTGATTATGAATCCTAAGTGACTTTAAAAAAAAGTTTTTCTAAACCATTTATATGTTTTGAAAACTTAGTTTGAGTCACAATCGGACCCCTCCTTGAGCAATACCCTTTAGTGCTATAGATGACAAGTTTTTGCATGGTTTTAAGCTTAGAAACCTATAGGGACTAATCTATGCTCGTTAGACTTCACTAGAGTAGTCTCTTTATGACTTAGGGAAGAAAATGGGAAAAGGCCATAGAAGACAACGTAGGGCTCACTTAATGAGCTGGTTCGATCGGTACCCATGATCGCTCAAGCAGTGCTTGCCTTAGTTGTGTTCGAAATGTTGTTTTCACTCCAACAACAATCATCGTATGATTTCCCTCTCAACGATCGAGTGGTCTTTCTCTAATATGTGTTTTATTATCTGCTAAGCCTACCCTTATTTCGGACCTATAAATAAGGAGAACATTTCCCACATCTAGGTTAAGCCTCTAGAGAGATTTCAAATAGAGAAATGCATTCCTCTACCTCGATTCTACCCAACCTCACAAATTGATGCTGAAGAATTTTTTAGTTGACAAACCCATTGGTGTATGCATATTGAGGATTGTTGGCGTGCCTATAATTTCTTAAGGCCTTGAAAAATCGTGCGACAGGGAAGTCCAAGTGAAGCTACACCATACGTTGGAGACCCCTTGGGAAGTCCTCGTGTTGCACCCCTTTTTTGTTTTTTTAAAAAAGACTTTCGGTAGAGAGATATAGCAAGGATAAGAGCATCTAACCATGATATTTTTTAATATATAAGTCTCGAGTACTCGGATCTTGACTTAGAGAGTAATGGATTAGGATTTAGTGAACCCAGTGTGGTTCCCCATGATTTTCCCAGATGAGAGGTTTCGCGTCAACAAATTGCTCGTGTTCTTTATTGTTTGTTGTACACACTTGCATTTGTGAGCACACACTTGCACTATGTGTTTGTTGTATTGATTGATTGATCTTCATTCAACCATAAGTGTGAAATTGGGTTTTGGATTTGGGATCTCAGTTATATTGATTTTGAGAGAATTAATTCAATATTAATTAAAATCAATCACATTCTTTTGCTTGATATTTGTGAGAAGAGTTAATTGTGGTAGATATAGGTTTTAATTTGTAATCAATTTGGGCTAAAATTGAAAAACCTATTCACCCCCTCTCGGTATAGTTTATTGGTTTCTATGTGTATAACTATGAGGGAAGATCCACATCGGGTTTCCCCATCCAGAACAACCTCAAGCGATTATGGGCACGTCAACAATTCCCGACATACCCATACCAACGAGTTTGTCAAACCATCAAGATCATTAACTACAAGTTGTGATGGTCAGTAAAATCTCTAGTGGTAGCCTTGGGTCTTAGGGATTTAGGGTTGTGGTGGAAGCTCTCTAGGTAAGATATAAGCTTTCACATTCAAAAGGTTTACCCTAGCTGAAGAAAAGACTCCCCCTATTTATAGGATTGGAATGAAGGTAATCTTGGTCAACAAGAAAATTCATATTTATGAATTACTGCTCGATCAGTGGGACGACAATTGTAACTCGAATGAAAATAACATTTCAAACTTGATTGAGGAGCACATAACACTTAATCATCCATGCAATCGCTCGAGTGATGGCCAAGGTCGGTTGAGAGGGATCGTAGAGCCAACTTTGTGCTCCATCACGTGGTCCCTTCCCCTTTTCTTCCCTAAGTTATATAGAGCCTCTCTACTAAAGGCTAGTGAGAATGGGGTGATCCCTACTAGTTTTTAAGCCGAAAGTCAAGCAAAAAAACTGAACATCTTGAGCATTAAAGGGTGTTGCTCAAGAGGGGTCTGCTACTACCTATTTTCAGAAGAAATCCATCACAATGTGGTATGTTGATAGAAAAGTCATCCCAAAGATCACATCATACCTTTGCATATCCAATGCCAGCAAATCTATGCTCAGTTGTTGCTCTCATATCTGAAGTATGTAACATTGACACACCTTAAGTGTTTCTAATTATTCTTCAGTAGGCAGGCCAACATTCAATCCCTTTTCTAGGTTTGAACATTTGAGTCCCTATGTTCTAAAATATGAGGAGCGTATAAACAAGTGGCACCTGATTAAAAATATACGTGCCCACGAATTATAGAGTAAGACACTACCTTCAACTACAACATTGTTGATGTCATCCTCCGGTTGGTTCATTACAAAGACTTGACCCGATTTGTTGCCAACTAGTACGATATAGGTCAGAGGCTTGTTCACGTTTTGCTGTGCCATAGCTTGGTTGTTCTTTGGTGAAGAAGATGGATAATTATTCTTGAAGTGTCCAAAACCTCTACAAGAAAAACATTGACACTAGTCTGCAACTTCCCTATCTTTGGTACCCCTAGTCATTTTGACTAGTTGACCCCTTTGCTCCAATGTCTAATAAGTTCATTGAAATGGAGTTACCCTCTGTATTGCTCCACTATTATTGCCCATTCTCAAGGGCCCGCCTCTATCAAATGTCTGCCTCAATCGAGCCTCATCTGTGTCTCTCTCCACCAAATTGGCTCAGTCCACAATATCCTTGTACTCCCGGATCTTGAGTGCAATCCATTTCTCTTGAATAGTAGGCCTTAAACCTTGCTCAAACCGTTTAGCCCTCCTTGCATCTACAAAAACAAACTCTATTTTATAATAAGATGTTCATCAAACTTCCACTCATATTCAGCCACCATCATACTCCCCTACTTTAAGGCCAAGAAATCTGCACTTACCCTATCATTTACCGAATCAGAAAAATATTTATCTTGAAAAATATGATCAAAGACATCCACAATCATCATATCCATATCATTTATCCTCTTCTTGGAATCTCACCATTGATCTACCTCTTCATCAAACAAATAGGTAGCTAGTCTAGCCTAGAGATCCTCATCAATCCCCATTTGCCTCCATTTTAACTAGTTTTTGTAGTGAATTTTGGGAAATTGGATTCAAATCAAAGATTAATGGAGAATGGCTTGATTCTAGGTGATAAGATGGGAAGACTAGAAATAAATCACCTCATAAAGTGATTATGGACAATGGGCAAGAAAAGGAACTCAAGAAAAATGGCTCGGGAGCTGAAAAAGTTAAAAATCTCAAAAAAGTCAGAGTAGGAACCGGTACCTTAGCTTTGTGGAAATAAGGTACCGGTACCTCATCACTAGCTACCGGTACTTGGCACTTTGAACTCAGCTTGCTGAATTTAAGAGATGAAGTAAGTACTACTTGACTTCGTTCATCCTAATCCCTGAACATGAACCCTCAATGTGCATATGACTTATGTGTGAAGGTGAGTGTCACTCTCCCTCGGGTTCAAGGCTAGAAATGGGGAAAACACGTGTATAAATGAAAAAGTGTGTGTGTGGAAAAGTGCTCCCCAAGCAAAGTGAGACTTTCGAGTGTCATGTTTTACTTGGAATTGAGTATTCCAATGTCGTCTCCTTAGGGAAGGAAGACTTTCTATTTTTACACATTTATAAAAAAAGAAATGTGTAAAATCTTGTGAGTTTGTGTTTTGATGAGTGAATTTTTTGATAGAAAAGAGATGTAAACAAGGTTGGCTGATCTAAAGGAGTCATTCCAATGGGAATTTCAAATCTACTCATAACATTTTGCAAGTGGTCTCGGTGCTTGATTGATTCGTAGGTGTAAATCCCCACATTAATATCATTATATAGTAACATACTTATGTTTTTGAAATGCTAATATATGAAATGATGTATGCACGAACTACGTAGAATGTAAAGTAGTAGAAATAAAAATGTTAGCTGAGCTAATAGGGTAGTTTGTAGAAGTTTGGAAGTATTCCGGAGTAAAAGCACACTTTAGAGAGAATTTGAGTATGAAGGAGTTTTGATACATACCTAGTGTTTGGATCATAACTTTTTCATTTGATGTCTATTCGATCTGAAATTTTGATAGTAGATATTAGACTTCCAATGCTTTCATAGAGTATTTCATAGAAACTTTCCAAATTGACCTCTAAATGGGTAAAAACTCCACTGGAAGTTTCAGTAGAAACTTGGATGACATTCAAGCGTGAATTAATGTTCGAACGTCAGTGAGTCCCAATACTTTGGTGTCTACAGAACCTCTGATGGAAGAGCAAATGTACAGGGAGCACGCGACATTCAAACGTCAAATGACATTCGAATCTAAAGCAATAATTTGCACTATTGACTTTCAAATGCCAAATGACCTTCAAACGTGACTTACGAATCTGGGTTTCAGAATCGCACACATGAGACCATCTCTTCCACTATAAATACTTAAGGACACCTCCTTTAGCCCGATTTCAACATTTCTAACCTTAGAAATTCTTAGAGAGGAGGAAAGAAGGAGAAAAATACAAGATCAAGGAGGATTTTCACATTGAAGTGGAGAAAAATCTCAAGTTCATCACACAAAACTAAGGAAGAAAGTAGGGGTTTCTTCTAACTCTTGTTTATTGAGGCTAGGGATTATATATGAATATGTTTTGACTCTAAATCTTAGATATATGGTATGAAATTATTCTTTCTTGATGCTCTTGCAAATATTGCCATGTTTTGAAGAAAACTATGGTTGGATAGCCATGAAATCTCTTCTTCTTATCTTGAAAACCCTAGTTTTCAAGAAAAATGGATTTTTCTCTCAATATTTATTTGTCCTTGATTTTAAAACTCTAATGCTTTGTATTGATCAATAAAAGGGTATGTTTGATGATCTGTTGCATATTTTCTTAAATTGTTCTATTGGAATAATACATGTGAAATTTGAGAATTTTTGGATTTACTTGTGATTTGATGAAATGGGTTTGTAATGTATCTCTTGTGGATGTTTAGATTACCAAGGGTGGCCATTGACCGGGTATCGTAGAGTGGGTTAGATGCGTTTCTTACTCCGTGTGGCTTTGAAGGTTCCCTATAACTCGTAGTTGGGATGGTGCCTTGCGAGGACCAAATCACTATTCGCTCACGTGTTATCAAGGCTAAGGGTTAGTATACTATTCTTGAGTTGGATCGTCCCTGCCGATGTGTCGGTATACTTCCTTCCTAAATTTGTGTATCCTTGCAAGGATTGGATGTGAGTGTGGGCCAGGATATTCTCGACGTGTTTCTTCATGCGATGTCATACATCATACCTGAGATACAAGTACATATACATATACATAATGTTGTAAAAGATACAAATTGTGGCTTGATATACATTGTGGATAATGTTACAAATAGTGGGTTATGATTCATTGTTAAAGATGGTTTATTTTCGAATTGGCTTATTATTGGAATGGTTTAATATTGGAATGGTTTATTGCTTGGAAATTGGTTTTACTTTTTCATTTAATTATTGCTACTGCGTAAACTTGAGATCCAGTGAAATGTCATTGCTTTATTTCAAAAGTTACATATGATATTTTGTAAAGTGAGGCTGACCTATTTTCTATGTTTCTAAACCTTGTTCGAGTTTGAGAGGATTATCCTACAGAGCTTAGTGCTCACCCCTACAAAAAAACATTCTTTTCATATTATGGTCTAGAGGAGTAGCTCGGACTTGATGAGTCGGTGCATTGGGAAGCTCCAATAGATGGGAACATGGATCCCGAGGTAGATGTTTAGAGCTATATTCCCTTATGCTCTAGACTTGGAAATTCATTTTGAGATAATGTTCATGTTAATATTTTTGTTATTCCGGTGCAAGATAATAGTTAATTTTTCGGATGTAATTGCAATAGTCAGGCATATTCTTTTGGGATGATGTTGTATATATTTTGGATGATGAATGCAATTCTCTTCAGTTATGAAGTTCATTTAGTTTCTCTCATGATGTGAATGGTTTTAGATAGTAATGTCGTGCAAGGGGGATTTTAGAGCGCTATAGTAAGAAGTGACAGACTAATGTGGAGGTGAAGGCTCAAGAATATCCCGTGACAAGTCTACGGTCTATCAAGAGCTCATAACCACGTCCACACTCAACTTAGACAAACCAAACTCCTTGCACTATGAGGAGGAATGAATGAGAGTTGATTTAGCATACCCAAGAGGAAATCTCCCTTGGATTCGCCAACTAATAACTTAGCTACTCATAATAAATACAAGGACATACACAATGTAAAGAGACATGGTGATGAACTAGAGATAAAGTAGAGTTAAGACTTGTATTTAATGCAAAGATAAGTGAATTTAATACCCAACTAAAAAGCTAGAAATGAAAAACTCAATGTAAACGTGGTTGATTGAAGAATACATAACTAAACTTGAAATACACTTGAAATGACTAAGATTAAAGTGCAAGAAATGAAGATTATAAGAGTATTACAACTTACTACAAGTGAAATGGGTAAGAAAAAGTAAAAACCAAGCTTTCTCTCTCTAAAACTATGTCTTCTTCCTTGAGCTTCTCTCTTTATAAAGCTTCTGTAGCAGAATAATGGTGTATGAATGATGCATTTTCTTCCATCAGCCCCTATGGTCTGTGAGAGCAGGCTTCCCATCAATAGGAAGTGATTTGACACTTGGACAGGCTAGAAGAAGCTTAGCTAGCAACCCACCTTACCTCATTCTTTCTCTCTCTTTCCTCTTAAATGCATTTCCTCCAAAGTCCAATCCTAGGTATAGGGAGGCATGCTTGGATGCATAATATTTCGGGGATGTGTAGGAGAAGCAGAGGTGGGCCCCACAAGCAAAGAAAGTCTGAGTTGCAGGTTTTGACATTTTTTCAGCAAAACCTACCACTAGGTCGATGACAAAACTTCCCTACAGGTTTTTGTCCAGTAGGCAAAACCTACCAGTAAGTTTTGGTTTCTTTCTACTGGTAGGTCGTAAAGGGGATGCAAGCTCAGGACCATTTTTAGTAAATGTTTCATAACTTTTGACCCCACCATCTGATGGAGCTAAAATTTTGACAAAAGATAGACGATATCCAAATCTACAACTTTTATGTTTTGCGCCTTTTCATATTAGAAGTGGATCATGGTCACAAATGGGAAAAACCAAGGTACTGCTACTTGCAGCACCAAAAGTTTAACATTATTCATAAATTCGACTAACTCTAAGTAATTAAATGCAAAATTAAGTTAAAATACATGTAATGATGCCATTAAATATGGAATATTACACACTAATCAAGTACTAGTACCTCATCACTAGGTATCGGTACCAGAGCCTTCTAGAATTTAGGGATTGGTACCTTGTGCCTTAGCTACTGATACCATTCACCTGTGCCTTTGCTGTTCAAGATGGAGGAAATGAAGAAGGTATCGGTACCTCATCACTAACTACTGGTACTTAGCACTTGTGCTTTTGATGTTCATCATAGAAGAAATGCAAGAGGTACTGGTACCTATTCACTGGGTACTAGTACCTTAGCCCTCTGTCTGCCAAGGTACCTGTACCTCATAACTTGGTACCAGTACTAAGAACCCAAAAAATCTAGATCATCTTCCAAACGACTCTATCCACTATGAGAGCGAACCTTTTGATATCTAATCTATGTTTTGGCCTTTTCAACACTCCATCATAACTTCCTAACCTCTCTAATTAGAAAATAAGCATGAAGGAGTGGGTGGGTCAATTAGGAGAAAGAGAGTGGTTGGGAAGAGAAAGGGGGCCATGTTCTGACTGAATTTGGAAGCTTTTTTGGATAACCTCTCTCCAAGAAATCTAAGTCACCACACTCAAGACTTGAGAAAGGGGGGATGGATGAGAATACTGTAACACCCCGCATTCTCTTTAATATATGCATATAACTATATAGAAACTACTTGTGGTAAAAGTGTGGATATGTGTAGTGATGTGTGTTTTAATTTGATAGGTTGGAAAAAAAGGAATTTCGAATGTCAGTGAGAATCATAGTTAAGGCTAGTTTAGCTAGTGAATGGATGACATAAATTATAAAAGAACCTCTAGCAACTATGTTTGGGGTACCAAGGTATGTTGTGAAAGTTTGGGTTAGTTTTGGAAGGGTTTAGGATGGATTGGAAATGAAAAATGGAGGAAAAAGGCAAAACTGGGCAAAACCCTACCGGTACAGTCTACCGGTAAAGTATTGTACCGGTACAGTCTACCGGTACACTTTGGTCCAGAGAGTTCGAGCTACCGGTACAGCCTACCGGTAGAGTATTGTACTGGTAGAGTCTACCGGTAGAGCCGAAAGAATTCTGAAACTTAAATGTCGCGATCTTGGTCCGATTTTAGCCTTATAAATACCCAAGGTCGTCTATTTTGGCTCTATTTCGGCCACTCCAACATTAGAAACCCTAAGAGAGAAAGAAAGGAAGAGAAAAGAAGAAGAAAGGAAGACAAAAACAAGAGTCTAAAGGGGTTATCCAAGATAAAAAACCTAGATTCCAAGAATACAAGGTAGGGGTTTTCTCTCATTCTCTTACATTGAGGCTAGGTTTATTTATATGTAATCTTGACTCTAAATGTTATATATATGCTATCAAATATGTAATTCTTGATATCCTTCCAAATCTCACCTTGTCTTGAACAATGTTAGACTAGAGTAACCATTAAATCTCCTTTCTTACTTCCAAACCCTAGCTTTCAAGGGGAATGTTATTACTCTTGATTTCCCCTTGGTTCTAGATTCTCAACCTTAAATGTTAATGTGTTTTACCTATGTTGTGCTTGGGTAATCAATAATTCTCTTGGTATGCCTTGAAAACCCTAGTTTTCAAGGGAAATATGGTTTCTTGTGATTTATCCGTGGCTATTGGTTTCAAGCTTGATATTCGTTTGTTGTCGATTTCAATACTTAATTGTTCCTTAATTCTTGATTTCCAACTTGATATTTGTTGTTATGGATTCAAGACTTGATTTACTGTTTATTCTTGATTCCAAGCTTGATAATGGTTGTCATGGATTCAAGACTTGATTTGTCCTTAGTTCTTGAGTTCCAAAGCTTGATCATTCATTTGTTCTTGATTTCACAACTTTGGTGTTTTGTATTGAAAAATAAAATGATACTTTTGATGATCTCATGTACTTTTTCCTAAATATGCTTTATGGAAAATATCACTTGCGAAAGTGGTGGATTTGGGGAATTGTTGGTATTGTAATTATGAAAGGTTGTTTGGATAGACATGGGTGAGAAGTTCCTTGTAAGGATGCTCATACCACAGAAAACAAAATTGTGGAACTTGCTTGTTAATTGAGAAAGGAGGGTGTATTGTATCCCTTGCATGGTTGTACGATATGAACATGGGCTACCATTGACAGGATATCATGGAGTGGGTAGACACCCTCTTTGGTAAGAGCTTTTCCTACCACTCATAGTGGGGTTAGTGCTTTGGTAAGACTAAACCACTATTGCTCACGGGGTAGCATTGGTATGTACTTGCGTGGGACATGATATTTGTGATAGTGACCATGCGGGGTCTTGCTTCATACTTGAGATACGAGTACTGTCGTGTATCGTTCATTCTACCATAGATGGTTTCTACAAGAGTCCTGGGGTAGTATGGGATGCCACGAGAACTTGTGGAAATGGTGTATGGTGGAAATGAATTATAAATTATATATGGATGATGCTTTGGAAATTGGTTGTCAACTCTACTTGGTTTCACTTCTTTATTTATCAATTTCAATTACCATTGTTAATTAAACTTGAGAGCTGTATAAATGTCCCGGTTTTATTTCAAAAGCTATATATGTTATTTTTTAAATGAGACCGACCCGTTTTGACATGTTTTCTAAACCTTGTTTGAGTTTGGGAGGATTTTCCTACAGAGCTTAGTGCTCACCCCCTACAGTTGAACCTTTTTCAGATGTTGGGCCAGAGGATTTACTCGGTGCTAACGACCCGTACCTTGGGAGGCTGCACTAGAGGGATACTTGAATCCCGAGTGGGACATCTAGAGATGTCGTTTACTTTTGTTCTAGACTGGAATACTATTTTGGGAACACTTTATAGTCTAGATTTCTTTTGTAATTTATGCTGCACTATAATAGTAAGTTTTTATTGGGAATGTAAAGGCCAAAGATGGCATATATTCTTTTGGGATACTGATGTAAATGTTATGGATTACTTTTCAGAAGTCTTTTTATTGATGAGTTATCTTAGTGCTCTCATGGTATGAATGGTTATTGAATGTAATACCGTCCAGGGTGTATTTTGGGGTGTTACAAATACATCATTCATACATACATTTTTGGAGATTATCAAGCTTTTAGAGAGAGAAGGTCAAAGGAAGAAGATGAAGTTTTGGAGAGAGAAACTGAGTTTCTACATTTTTCTTCACCATTTTTATTGTAGTAAGCTCCATTTCACATGTAATATTTTTCTATTGCACTTTAATCTCTTTTAATTGAAGTTGTATTTAACTTTGGATAGGTTTCCTTTATTTAATTGTTACTTCTGGGCATTGTTCATTTTAAGCTTTACATTGTGGGCATGAATACCATTTCTTTTGTAGTTTAAACTTCTTTTTACCTTAATACAAGTCTATATTTGATTTCATTACTATGTCTTTCTCCTTAATGTTTGTTCTTGATTTTATCATGGATAGCTAAACCTTTAGTTGGCTAATCAAAGAGGGGTTTTCTATTGGGTATGTGAAATTGACTCTCTTTCATTCCTTCTTGTAGTGTAAAGTGTTTGGTTTGACAAGGTTGAGTGCGGACGAATGTGATTGTAGGCTTTTGATACACCATAGACTTGTCAAGGGATATGCTATTGTCTAACGCAACTACATCCATCTCCCACTTCCTACGTATCAATCAAACACCTAGGCACCATTGGTTGAATGAAATGAGTTGATTAGTCATTCCCATTAGAATGAACTCTATGGATTTATTAAACCACCAAACTTCAACTCATAAGATTTTCCAATTTTTACTTTTTACAAATCACTCTTCAAAAACACTTGACCTCGCATTCTCTAAGGATATGACCTTGGAATACTCATTTAATTAAGACACGACACTATAAGTTTCTTTACGCTTTGGGATTAATTTTGCATACTCACACATGTTTTGTTCATCCACATATAATTTTCCCACTTCTTGCATCGACCTTGAGGGAGAGTGACACTCACCATACACTATAAGCCATATACACACACAAGCGGGTTCATGTGGCAAGGTAGGGAAAATAATCAAGTATTTTTGTTGTCATTGCTGGGGATGGCTAAGCATCAAGTATGAAGGTGATTTGGGGACCAGAAAGGTAAGCCTTGTGAATTTCATCACAGACCGAGGTACGTTGCCCCTTTGTATATAATTGTGTAAAAATTTTCAATTGTAGGTAGTGTGTTTCAATGTGGGGACATGATAACTAAAATAGACTAGTGAGACATGACCTAGGACCAAATATGAACATAAATCAAGACCCACCACAAGATGCCGGAGAAAAATTTGGGGATGATGGTGCTAACAATCCGAGAGGCGAGGGAGTACAAAATCCCCGAGTACCAAACCCTGAATACAATTCCCCCTCCCAGAAATAAAGGAAACAATCTCCCTATTGATTATCTCCAACCTACCCAAAGCACCTCACCATCATGCATACTTCTTCTTGTGCAAGCGCATGGTTTCCTTGTAAAACTAGGCATATTGCAATTACTTCCTCAATTCCTTGATGTGGAATGAGAAAATCCTTACCTACACATTAAGGAGTTTGAGAAAATAGTTGGAACATTCATTTCAAATCATGCCATTGAAGGCATGGCACACATAAAGTTATTCCCCTTTTCTCTCAAGGACAAAGCAAAAACTTGGTTGAACTCTTTGAAACACCGCTCGATAAGTTCTTTGGCTCAAATGTTATCTAAATTTTTAAATAATTTTTTTCGGTGCTCGATAAGTTCAGAAATTTTCTAAAAAAATCGAATGAGTAGTTTTATTAGTGTTGGGATGGATACAAGGACTTATTGGACTTCATTCCACATTGTGAATTTGAATCGTGGCAACTGTTTAGTTTCTTCTATGAATGAATTATGCCAGGGTACCGACCGTTCATTGACATGATGTGCAATGAAGAGTTTTTGAGTAAGGACCTTTATAAATCCCTAGAGTACTTTAGTACATTGGTAGAGAATGCCTAATCTTGAGATATCGTGGATCCAACTGATGGGTCAAGGTCTTCTTTGGGAAGTCAACCAAGTGGGGGTGGGATATATAACTTGTGTGACCAAAAAGATTTGCTTGGTAAGATAGAAAAGTTGTCCTACAAGGTGGAAAGCTTAGAGGTTAATAGGAGGCATGAAGTGTCGAACGTAAGTAAGGCTGATGAATCTTGCTCTATTTGTGAGAGTGTGGAGCACTCCATCTCGGAGTGCCCAAATATTCAAGCACTTAAGGAAGTGTACCAAGAGCAAGTAAATGCATTTAATCAAAGTAGGTAGTCATATTCTCCACACTCCAACATATACAATCCGGGATGGAGCTCCCACCCAAACTTTAGTTGGATGAATGACAACCTTATACCTCATGGATCCACTTCACTGTAGCCTCCTATCCCACTAAAGCAAAATTAGTCTTTTTATGGTAGTAGTTCGTTATCTAGCTCTCAACATCCATGGTCAAATCCACAAGGGTTTTTGTAAAACCCACCTCAACAAGTGTTTGGTCAACAAGTGCCACCCAATCCACCCATATACCAACCTCCTCACAAGAGAAATTTTGAGGACGTCATGCATCAATTCATTCAAAGTCAACTCACAATAAATAATCAAAATGCCACTGCTTTTAATGACATTCAGACAAAAATCACTAAGTTGACTAATGTTATGGGGGCATTTTAGTAAGAAAAAGAAAAATTTTCCGCTCAACCCCAAAAGAACCCCAAGGGTTAACATGTGATTGAGTCATCCGATGTCATTAAAGAGAATTTTGAGCAACTCAAGGCTATAACCAATTTTAGGAGTGAAAAGGAAATTGACAAAACCATTTTGCCTAAGGTTTCACCAAAATCTACTTTGAAAAACAAAAAAGAGACCAAGATTAACTCCAGAAGCCTTGGAGTTCTGAATAATTTTGCCTAAGATTAACTCCAAGACCAATTATTTTTCCTAAGGCTTCTGAACAACTTCAGAAGCCTAGGATTGTGGATTTGACTGTGAATTATTTTCCTATCTTGGCCCCCTATTCCCAATGGTTGAGGGCACTTGATAAAATTGCAAATTATTCTAATATTCTTGAGATGTTTAAGCAGGTGAGTGTCAACATTCCACTCCTTGATGCCATCAAGTAAATCCCCTCTTATGCAAAAATATTGAAAGACTTATGTACCATGAAGAGGAAGTTGAATGCGTATAAGAAAGCCTTTCTCACCATGCAAATGAGTTCCATCTTGAGGACAAACACTCCACCCAAGTCTTTCCGCAATCTACTACTTGTGAACCATTGGAATTTTCATGTGGAACAAGTATTGCTAGACTTGGGAGGCGAGTGTCAACCTTCTACCATTCTCAATTTTAAACAACTATAACTTAAGGAATTGAAACCAACTTCTATCACTCTTCAGCTAGCGGATCGAAGCATGAGAACACCAAGCAGAGTATTGGAGGATGTGTTGGTCCAAGTTGACAAGTTTTATTTTTTAAGTTATTTCATTGTGCTTGATACTCACCCCATTGCTAACCCTAATTTACAGATTCCTGTCATATTAGGTAGGCATTTTCTTGCTACTTCTAATGTCATGAAAAGTTGTAGGTATGGTCTAATGAAGCTTGCACTTGGAAACATGATAATGGATCTTAATGTGTTCAACCTTTGCAAGCAACCAAGGGGATGATGAGAAAATTCATGAAATCAGCAAGATTGACACCTTGGTGGAGCATCACATGGATTTTCTATGCAATGCAAGTTTCGAAGTGAAAAGTTTTCAAGGCTTTATTATAAGCTGAGGAAATAAGTTAAACAGTGTATGGGTCCCTGAGGCTAACCCTTGTATTGGCATGCTCTTCGTGCATATAAGGCACAAGGATGCTTTGAGTGAAGCCAAATTGTCTGGCTATATGGTTAGAAAAATAGGATTCAAAGCTACAGTGTGAGTCTTTTGAGTCATAGATTGCACCACCCACATGAAGAATGCTTCCCGAGAAATTACGGAAAAAGTTGGTAAACTCCAAATTATGAAATGCCAAAAAATGAAAATAAAAGTCCTTGTGAAGAGATGAATACTCTGATACAAGGAAATGATGGGTGTAGTTAAGAGGCTAAATTTGAAAAAGGAAGGTACTTGGAACTAGGCATAGAGCCATGCTTGGAATAGCCATAAAGGCCCCCCACAAAGATTGTTGGTACCTCTTTCAACCATGCCAACAAAGGAGGAAAAACAACATGTTTCCCATAGGAAGGAGGGCCAGAATTTGGCCTATAAAAGAAGGTGAGATGGTCTGAATATTTAAAATTGGTAGGAATGTCTATCAGAATTGGGTTAGACTTTAGATTTGCAATTACTTCAATCTCAGTCAATGAAAGCCCAGTTAGGTGCACGACATCAAGGATTTAAGGGGACATCATTCCAAGAGGAAGGAGCATGGTATTATAGGACTTCGACCAAAATCAACTACCTGCATTTATGAGCTAGTGATTCATATATAATGGACAAGTGGTGAACTTGATTTTTTCATAAATCCTTTGTGCTTTCCACAGCTCAGAATAGTGTATTTCCATTAGTTCCACCTAGTCATACAATTGGTCTGGTTAACCCAAGTTTTCAAAGGGGTGAGCCATTGATCCAATGCTTCCATCGAAGTTAAGGACAATGAAGTGTTTGAAATTCTTGAAGAGTTTCTATGCAAGGGGTGGGAACTTGGAACTCGACATTTGAGAACCTACCTCCATGAAAGAAGAAGATTTTTTCATCCACCAGACAACCAGCCACTTTAGAGTTAAAGCCTTTACCATCCACACTTAAATATGCATTCTTAAGGTAGAGCCAAACATTTTCAGTGGTGATAAGCTCTTCATTAGAGCTGGAGTAAGAAGAAGAACTATTGCGAGTCTTGAGAAAGCATAAGGGAGCAATTGATTGGACCATTGCTGACATCGAGGAAATTAGTCCTCTCATTTGCACTCATAGAATATATCTTGAAGAAGAAACCAAGCCATCCCGGCAACCACAAAGGAGACTTAATCCCATTATGAAGGACATGGTTAGAGATGAAGTGCTCAAGCCACTTGATGTGGGAATCATCTTTGCAATTGTCGATAGTAAATGGGATAGTCTCACACAAGTGGTACAAATGAAGTCGGGAGTGATGGTGGTGGTCAATAATGAGAATGAGTTGATTCCAATGCGGGTGGTCACCAGATGGAGAGTTTGTATAGATTATCGAAAGGTTAACTCATGCACTCGAAAAATATCACTTTCCGTTATCATTCATTGATCAAGTGTTGGAAAGAGTAGTTGAACATCTTTTCTATTATTTTTTGGATGGCTACTCCGGTTATAATAAAATAGAGATCACCTTGGAGGATCAAAAGAAATCCACATTCACATGCCCCTTTGGAATATATGCCTATCGCCGAATGTCATTTGTGCTATGCAATGCTTGGGGAACTTTTCAAAGATGTATGATGGGAATATTTAGTGACATGGTGGAAAAAATTATGGAGTTTTTCATGGATGGCTTCTCAGTGTTTGGGGACTCGTTCGAAGGATGTTTTGAAAATTTGGAGAGAGGTTCAGAGAGATGTGAGGGAAGAATTTGATGCTTAATATGGAGAAGTGTCATTTCATGGTAACTCAAACGATCATGCTTGGACACATTGTGTTCGCAAAGGGAATTGAGGAGGACAAATCTTAAATTGAAGCAATTTCTAATCTACCTACACCAAAGATAGTCCAGGACATCAGGTTGTTTATGGGCCGTGCAAGTTTTTATTTTCGTTTCATTAAGGATTTTAGTTCATTGGCAAGACCTTTGATAAATTTTCTAGCAAATGATGTCCCATTCGTTTAGTAGGATGATTGCGAAGCATCTTTCCAAAAATTTAAAAGTGTGGTTATCTCACCTCCAATCACACAACCACCCAAGTGGGAACTCCCATTTGAGTTCAAATGCGACGCGAGTGATTATGCGGTCGGTATAATTCTCGATTAAAGGACAAATAAAAAGCCGCATGTAATATTCTATGCTAGCAAAACTCTAAATGAAGCACAAAGGAGTTGCAAGCCATACTGTTTGCATTGGATAAATTTAGGTCATACATCATTGGTTCACCTATTATAGCCTATGCTGATGATTCTACTTTGAAATATTTGTTGTCTAAGTAGGACGTTAAGCCGAGAATAATTAGGTGGATCCTCTAATTCGACCTATTTCGTGACCTACTTTATATCATACACCCAAGTATAAGTGGTCGAATAGTAGTTTTCATGGTTTAAGTCCAAGATCGATCCCACAAAGAGTTTTAATAATTAAAAGTTAAAATAAGAAGAGTGAAGTTATTTTTAAAGCAGTGTAACATAAGCTAGCTTGTAATGTGAGCCTAGATTGATAACTAGTCTAAGTAAATAAAATGCGCAAGAAAATTGGTGATTTTTAATAATATAAAAATTACCCTTCAGTTTAAGGATCACATATGCTTTATATTGGTTAAGTACTGAAAATGCCACCTTACAACAATTAACTCCCAGGTCACTGGAAAGTTAACTGGTAGGTTTGATGTATATCAAACCATACCACAACAACTGCTTAGGTTAGCTGGTAGGTGTAGGCAACAATTGACTAATTCAAGTAAACCAGAAGGACAAGCCATTCATGAGGAATAATGGAATTACTCAATTGTTAGTCTTATATTATGTATCAATTAAACAACCCTAGTGAACCAGAAGGTCAAGCCATTCAGGAGGATCACTTAGGTTATTCATCTGACAGCTTTATACCATGCAACCGTTAAATATCCTTAGTGCACCAGAAGGTCAAGCCATTCAAATGGAACACTTTAGATATTCCACCGGTAGGTTGATGATTCATTGATGACATAATTCTGGGCTACGTATTGCACTGAAAGCCTAGGATATGGTGAGACTTAAACCGTCTATAACCAAACAATTGACTTTTACGTAATACCCAATTATGTACATCACTATATCATACATGAAGTACATAAATGTAGATAGTATGTTATAGAATATTAAGTATTGCTCGATGTTCATAACCATGAACATATTTTAAATATAACCATCTATCAGTTAAGGGAGGTATATATATCAATAAAGCATAATTAAACAATGGCATTTTCATAACTTAACCAATAATATACATATGTTTAGCCCTCATTGAAGGGTATAAGTAAAATACTCACACCTCATTGCTTTAATCAACCAAAAAGTGCGGGTAATTTTCATTACAATACTAAATAAAATACAGACACTGACACTTCTTTTCCAATGAATAATTGAAATACAATCACCTTAATATCAATTAAGACACAAAGGTGGTGGAAGTTCAACTCTCCAAGTAGAAAGGTATAATAGAAATTTAGAAATAATAGAATTTTGGCTAAAGAGTAGGTCGGGCAGCGTCCTCCTTTGGACCCTTGAATTTCTCTATGACTTTGTCTCTTTTTCTCTCCCTTGAATTCTCCTTGGAACTCCCTTTCTCTCCCCAGGTCTCGGTTTAAGAAGATGGGCATCCTATTTATAGGCTAAAGGTGTAACGCCCCAAAAACTACCTTGGACGACATTACTAGCTAAAACCATTCCCATCATGAGAGCAACTAAATAAATCCAGCAATAAAGAAAATTTTATTCATCATATCGAATATTTACAACATCATTCAAAAGAATAGGCCAAACAATAGCCTTTACATCCCAAAATAATATGCCAAGTTAAGTCATTGACACCCAATAGAATCCAACTTAATCGTGCAGCGGAATAACAAAATACTAACATGAACATTATCTCAAAATGTGTCTCCTAATCTAAAATTAGAAAGTGCAGTCTAGACATCCCCCTACATATCTATCTGCCCATTCACTTAAGCTTCCCAAGTTACGTGCTCATCTATTCCGGGCTCTTCCTCTAAACAGAAATCTGAAAGTAGACATTATTTGTAGGGGGTGAGCACTAAGCTCTGTAGGAAAAATCCTCCTAAACTCAAACAAGGTTTTAAAAGCACGTAAACAAGCCGGTCTCATTTCACAAATAGCATATATAACCTTTTGAGGTAAAATCATGATATTTAAATAGATCTCTAGTTTACAAACAACAATAAGGTTAAACTGAAAGGAGAAACCAATTACCAACATTGAGCCATAAAATTTTCAAAAGTAAACCAATACCTCATACATGATATAATATTGTCCTCTTGGCCATGAACATCCTTACAAGGAATCTCTCACCCTCAAGGTTGTATTTCTCAAACATCCTTACAAGGAACTTCCCTCGAAGATCACATATTGTTCTTTTTTGACGTGAACATCCTTAGAAGGAACCTCTCACCCTCAAGGTTATGTTCTCAAGCATCCTTACAAGGAACCTCCCGAGAAGATCACATATTGTCCTCTTTTGGCATGAGCATCCTTACAAGGAACCTCCCGAGAAGATCACATATTGTCCTCTTTTAGCATGAGCATCCTTACAAGGAACCTCTCACCCTTAAGGTTCATCCAAACAACCATACTAGAAATACAATACCAACAATTTTCTCAAATAACCAATTATTCCACAAATCCCCAATTTACAAGCAAAATTTAAAAATCTCCAATTTTCACAAGTGATATCCCCAATAAAACAAATTTAAGAAAAGGTACAAGAGATCAAAAAAAATATCATTTAATACTCAACCTAAAGCACTAGAGTTTCAAAATCAAGATTAAGTGAAAATAGAGGGTGAAATCTATTTTTTTCTCAAAACTAAGGTTTTAAAGCAATAGCAAGAGATTTCATGGGTATTCAACCCTAACTTTGTGTAAAACATGATAATAATTGCAAAAAGAACAAGAAAAAAAGAACCTATAGTAAGTACATGCGATTAAGAGTCAAAACATGTATATTTATATAAACCCTAATCTCAATGTTAGAGAATGGAAGAAAACCTCTACCTTAATCTTGAGATTGCTCTTCTTTGAAGTGTAAACCCTTTTGAAATCTTGTATTTTCTCTTCCTTTCTCTCTCTAAGGTTTTCTAGGGTTAGAGGTGCCAAAATGGGGCTAAAGAAGGCGTCCTAATGTATTTATAGGGCGACAATGGACCACAAATTGCGACTTTAAAAAGGTCAGATCTCTTTCGGCAGTACTAGTACGGTAAACTCTTTGGACCTCGAAGTACCAGTATACAGTACCGACAGACAGTACTGATAGGGTTTACCCAGTTTTACTTATTTCCTCTGTTTTTCTGTTTCCAATCTATTCCAATTCCTCCCAAAACCAACCTAAACTTATACAACATACATTTGTACATCAAACATAGTTGGTCTAAGTTCTATTACAAACTATTTCATATCTTCTTATGTTAACACTAAGTTTTTAGCTAATATTTACAATGCTAGCATTTCTTACGTATATAACCTATATGGTTCATTCCTATGCCATTACATATATAAACTTACTAAACAATTTTTATCATTATATTACTATAACACATGTGGGGGTTTACAAAAGGTGAAGCTGGAGGTGGAAGATAATGATGAACCGCCTAGAAAAACCATCCGAAAAAGGCTTAAGGTACAAAGTGATCAGACTCGCAAAAGGAATCGGTATATAACCGACATTCCTTGGAACATGAGATATAATCAGTGGAGATAACAAAAGAAAACCATGGTAAGTCTTGAGCTTAACAATGCTTTTGGAGACGATTTCGAACAATTACTCAACGTATGCTATTTCAATTCTGATCTCTTTCAATAGTCTCATTAACCTTGCTTTGATTTATGTAACTAAAGTCTTCTATGTACATACCCCACAGAAAACTCTTGCATATGAAACTTGTAGGTGCACATACTTGAGAAAGGATATTAGGCCATCTTTGGATCAATTTTAAGCCTCAGCCATTTCCTTTTCAAAGTGATAATCCCTAGTTAACTCTGCTTGAGCCCTCAGCGGTTGATTTCTTTTTCAAGAAGTCCATATGAAAACCAAGCCACAAGGACAATAATTTTTTTACACCCACTTATAAAGCAGTATGATACAGAAAGGCAAGAAAAATAGCAAAGATAACGGTGGTCACTATTCAATAAAAGGAAAACAAGTGGAAACAACCAAAAGATAAAAAGAAAGAAAAAGAGATGGAATTGCCAAGAAAGTGAAAAATGGGAAAAATAAAAGAAAAAAATCCCATTCCTGGGAAAAAATTTAAAAAATTCAAATATAGGTTTGCTAAAATGCATAAAAGAGATAGCTTTTGAACTCCACTGACGTCATTTTGTTAGCCATTGACCTCTGGCCATATTACAACCTATTCAAAGCCCTAATTGATCTCAAGTCTAACGCATCTGTGTGATGTCAATTAGAAGTTAGGGCATGTTAAATAACATTTTTTTTAATTGCATAGATATTCTTAAATGAGATTATGTCAAGGTAAAATCTTTTTTCTTCAAAACTTCACTCTTGTTCTAACTGAGCATGTGATTTTTTCGATTGACCATCTTCTAATCACATGCCCTGTGAGAGATAAGTCACTAAAATCAGAGTGATTTGTTTTTCTGAGAGTATTCTGAGAAAGGTTTGTGAAATCAAAGCAATCCACGGAGGGTGGTACATTGGAATGTTTGTTATATACCAATTCTTGTCTCTTGGATGACCATCCTACTACTCAGGGAATTCCAAATGCTAATGTGACAAGTGCTAATTTTTGCATAGAGTGAGTACCAATGGAAAAGAAATGTAGGGGATAAGTCACGATTGAGGGTTGAATATCTCAACAATCATGTTGCTAATTCATTTTTAGTTATCTCACATACACATTTGTTCAAACGAAGTTTGTGGGCAGCTTCACTGAAAACCCTCACAAAACAACACTCGTCCACAAAGGTAAACCTAGTAGTTTAACGACGGGTTGCATAAGCTAAATGCCATCGGATGACCTACGAAAAAGGCTTACATTTAATTATTGTATTACTAAGGACTAGCAATATCTAGGTTGAGGGGTGTGATTAGAACTTAAATATAACATATTATTATGCCTTTTTTTAACTAATTATGCTTTGATGAAGTTAAAATGCTGACATTTCAGGTTCTAAAGTGGAAAAAGGGTTCAAGGGCAACAAAAGTACATTTGAAAGCAATACCAACACATTAGGGAACAAATTAGAAAAGCTTAGAACAAAGAAGTGACGTTCGAACGCTCATAAGAACCAGGCTAGCTGAGGCAGAATATGTTGCAGCCAAGAACCAAAGCCAGGAGTAACAAAGAACCAACATTCAAACACAAACTCACGTTCGAACGTCCACTGGAGCATTGACAAGATCAGACTGAAGACATGGTGTGGACCGAGATTTCCCCAGAGGACCATAGGCAATGTGACATCTGAGTGATAAGGACAGATCTCACTTGGCATTTGAACGGTTTTAGAGCAAAGGCAGAACTAAAGTTTAAATGTCATGCACCACTCGAACGCCCTTAGAGCAAAAACAACAAACACGTTCGAATGCTAACTCACGTTCGAACGTCCTTGACAGATTGCCTGCAGAGTGGTTGACTTTTCACTTTGACTTAAGCGGAAAGCACTATTTCTTCACCCTCTTGCCTTCTCCTTGCCTATAAATTCTCCTATTTTTGGGCGAGAAAAGGGCAGCACTTCCACTTCCTAATGTTTTTAGTTTTCTCTTTGGTAGAGAGTTGGGAGGCTTAGATTCCCACTCATTTCTTTGCATTCATGTTTACATTTACTTAAGAGTTTTACTTTCTCTATTTACTATTAGTCTTTACATTTATGTTTACATTTGCTTGTATTAAGAATTTCATTTCTCTATTTACGTTTAGTCTTTTCATATATGCTTTTACATACATTCCTTTGTTTATGTCTTTCACTTCCATTGCTTGAGCTTCTTTCTTTCTTTCTTAGAGGAGTGAAACTCTTTCACATTTTTAGAGCTTTGTCAAATCCGTGAAGAGGGGAACATGATTCACTCATTCTTTGTTGAAGATTGACTCCATGTTATTGTGCTTTTATTTTACAAAGTTCTCTACTTAGAGGGATGAGCACCACTCACTTTTCTAGTTTTACCAAAGCCATGAAGAGTGAATAGTTTCTCATTCACTCTTTGGTAAGAGGTGAAGGGCATGTATAAATTATCCAAAAGTTATATTTATGCACTTTTCTAATGCTTAATGTTTATCCCTTTGTTTATTGGATGATTGATTGCATCTAGCAAAGCTAAGGTACTTTGTATAATCAAGAGTCTTTTTATGACATGGATGACTCTTGCATGGAAAGACTCCTCGTTTCAAGGCAAGTACCCCGACAAGATCTTCATGACAACCCTTAAATGATCATCATTATTGTGCTTTATTTACATAATGGAATATTACAGTCGTGGTTGGATGTCTTGTAGAAGCACTTGCTTGTTTGTAGACGGGTTAAGTCTCGGCACAAATAATTCTTGTAAACTTCTAGAAAGACATCAGAACCATGAACTTAATTCTCACAATCCATCTTCACCTTCCGATTAACTTGCTATTGAAACGGGAATTAATTGAGTTATTAAGCATAAATATAATAAACCGGATAATTGACTACATGTCCTGATTCTCGAACTAAGGAGTGACTTTTATTTCATTTAAATTCATCTTATATTTTGTCTAGAAAACCTTCTTGGAAAGAATTTCATATTCAATCCAGGAAAAATCTCCAAATCTTACAACTAAAAATTCCAAAGGTTACAATCGATTGATCTTCACCACTGCTTACTTTGAAACACAAACACAACAAGTTCCCTGTGGATTCGACTCCGGACTCAAACCGGATTATTACTAGAGCTTGACCGCCTGCACTTGGATGTACACATTTCAGATCAAGCCAGAGACGACCTTAGAATACTCATTCCAAGTAAAATACGACAATCAAAAGACTCCTTGCGCTTGGGGAGCACTTTTGTTCATACATTCTCCATTTCATACATTTCATTTCCGCCATTCCGTTGCCCCATTTTTCGCATCATTCCAAGGGAGAGTGACACTCCCTTACACACATGAGTCATATATACATTTGAGGGTGGTGTGGAGAGATAGGGAATACACTACAATGGATTTCATCAAGCAACTTTCTTATAGTTTATATTTTCTTGCATGAACTTAGCTCAATTCTTCATTCCTCTACAATATTTTTCCATTACATTATTGTCCTGGCTTTGAGTATGAGTAGCAAATCTTTTAAGTTGGCTAATCCAAGGGAGATCTCCTCATGGGTATTCCTTTTCAACTCATTTTCTTTCCCCCTCGCAGTGTACATTAGTTCGATTTGAGTGGGTTGAGTGTGGATGTGGTTGTGAGTTCTTGATACACTATAGGCATTGTCACAGGATATGCTTGAATCCTCACCTCCATTTTAGTCCCGCACTTTTCTCAAATCAATCAAACATCTAGACATCATCGGGGGAAGGTCTCGAGCTAAGTTGATAATCCCATTGTAATGAACCCTTCGGATTAGCCAATACTTGTTTTCCATTTCAATTCCATCAAGATACAATCACAAACCAAACTTCAAACAACTAAAGATTTTTACACTTTGCCCTTTTTACTTAAAATACCTTCAACACAATTCACCTCCTTCCATGAGGAGATGACCTTGAAATATTTCTTCAAGTAAAACACGTCACTCGAAAGTCTTTCTACGCTTGGGGTGCACTTTTGTACACACACACACACACACACATTTTCATTCCCACCATCCACACTATTCCATTGCCTCATTTCTCACATCTTTCCAAAGGAGAGTGACACTCACCTTCACACATAAGCCTATACACATTTGAGGGTGATGTGCAGAGATTAGGAACTACAACGAAAACAATCAAGCAGCTAGCTACAAACTTCAATAGTTAGGAGTTCATAATTCATACTTTTCAAAAATAAAATTAAATCAATATTCCTTTTGCATTGCTAGAATATTACCCTTTTTTTTATCACTATAAGACTGACATACATTAGTTGTAACATTATCCATATATTTTTAGAAAAATTTTTGTGTGAGTGGGTGCAATGATTTCTTTATCTTTAAAATCACTCAAGAAATATTACTAGATCTCATGGTAGTCTTGATGTCAATCTTTTCTTGGAATACACTCAACAAAAAATATACATATGTTATAGTGACTATTCACTCAGTAATTACATGTGATTAGAATATTGTTAAAAAAACAAATAATTTCACATGCAATAGATCAAAAGAACAGTTATTTGAAAAGAACTGGAATTTGACATAATCTCATGAAATGATATTAACACTACATTAAACATATTATTAACATTTTCCCTTTTTAGATTGATAGGATTAATATAGATGCATGACTTCTGGAATCAAAAAAGACTTTCTTACAGTTGTAATGTGGCCATCGGTTTAGGGTTTAAGAAATGATGTCAGTGGGATTCAAAAGCTTTCCTTTTTAGTATTATGGCACACCTCTTTCTAATTTTATGGGACTTTCACTTTCATTTTTTCACTTTCTTGGCTCTATTCTTTTTTTTTCTCTTTAAATTTATTTTATAGATTTTTATTTACCTTGAACAGTAATCAATCCTTTTTTTCTTTGTTTTTTTCTACGTTTTCTTCATTTTGTTCTTTTCTATAACATACTGATTTAGAAGAGTGTGCAAGAAAATTATATAAAAAAGGTAGGTTTAATATAAATTTTTATGTGGCTTGGGTGTTTCTCGAGTTTCACAAAAAAAATTATACTCTTTTAGGCTCAATCACAACTTACTAAGGATATAATTTTGTAAAAGAAATGGTCAAGGCTCAAAATTAATCAAAAATAGCCTAAGATCATTTTTCAGAGATCATACACTTGCATAATTCATAAATAAAGATTTCAAGGAAAATACTAACAATACAATTCAATGAGTGCTAATCAAAACAAGACTAATGAGATTAATCAAAGAAAATTTACCGTTGAATCAAAGATTCTTATTTGAGTAGATGTAAAATATCTCTACAAGAAAGATTGGCTCAAATTTTGTAATTGGTTTTACATCTCCACCATATATGCAAAGAGTGTAGTATTTCACAAGGTTTTCAAAATAAAGAAATCTATTTATGCTCAGTAGAATAAACTTAAACAAAAATATTGAGATAATGTACAACTAAACTATGAAAATTCCATGTGACTAGATTAAAATTATCCTTACAAAGCATGAGAATAATAACCTAATTAAATTGTGAATCATCTGATATAGTCCTCCTAACTTAAAAACATAAATTCTACCTAAACTAAGAACAACAAACTTACAAACACAAATAAGTTCAAAACCAAAAAGAAGTTCGAAACATAAAGTAACTTCAAGTGCATAAATAAAATATGAGTGAAAAATAGAAAAGCTCTGTAGAATCTCCAGTGTTTAAGAAGTAGATGGTCCTTCACCAAAAATCACTTATAGTAGCCTCAATATCTCAGCTTGATTCTTCTCATAATCATCCTGGCGTTGATTGATTTGAGTGATGCTAGTCCCAAGCTGGGTAACAGTGGTCTCCAATCCAAGTAAAATATGTCTATTGGTCCTATCATCCACTGGTATGTACAACTGATCTTCTTGTGGTGGAGGTTGTGCTTGATTTTTTCCATTGTTTTCTCTAATCTCCTAACACCATCCCTTAATATGCATGTGGATTATCTGGATAAGGGAGTGTCACTCTCCCTCAGAATGATGCAAGAATCGGGACAATGGAATGGTAGAAGTGGAATAGAGATGTGGGATGTGTGTGTGTGTGTGAACAAAAGTGTTCCCCAAGCACAAAGAGACTTTTGAATGTCGTGTTTTACTTGGAAAAGTATTCCAGGTTGTCTCCTCAGGGAAGAAGGTCGAATTGTGGTGAAGGTTATTTTGTAAAAAAAGAAAAGTGTAAAATCTTGTATTTTGAGTTTTGTGATTCGTGTTTTTGCTAAAAATGGAATGAAAACAAGTGTTGGCTAATCTGAATGGGTCATTCCAACGGGAAGCCAACTCAACTCCAAACCTTCCCCCAATAGTGTCTAGATGTTCGATTGATTCGTGGAAAGTACGGGACTAGAATGGAGGTGAGGATCCATGCATACCCCGTGACAATGACTATGGTGTATCAAAGACTCACAACCACGTCCACACTCAACCAAGTCAAACTGAACCAATGTACACTACGAGGGGGAATGAAAATGAGTTGAAGTAGCACACCCAAGAGGAATTCTCCCTTGGATTAGCCAACTATAAATCTAGCTACTCATAACTAAAGCAAAGACATGCATAATATAAAGAGACATAATGAAGAAATGAAGCATTAAACTTAACTTAATGCAAGAAATCTTAAACTATGAAGTAAAATATTCAATACCCATTTTAAGAACTTGAAATAAAGAAAACTCAAAACAACAATGGTAGAATCTAGAATTCATAACTAAACTTGCAATACTCTGGAAATAAATGACATTAAAGGTAATAAATGAAGCTTACAAGAGTGTTCAAGAAGATTACAAGTGAAATGAGTGGAAGAAATGCAAAAATCTAAGCTTTTCTATCGAACCATTCATCATCTTCCTTGAAACTTTCTATGCTTAGGTGGCCACACTCAAAATCTTGTGGAATGTTGAATATATGGTGAAAGAGTTTTTCATTTTCATCCAGAGGGGTCCTATAGCGTGTGTGTACAAGCCTCCCATCAATAAGAGGTGAGTTAATGGCTTTGGACAGGCTAGGACAAGCCAACCCTATACCCATCATGGCTGCCCCCTTCTCTCCCATCCTCATTAATGTCTTTGCCTCCAAAGTCTTCAACTAGGGTGTAGAACGCATGTGCATATGTAAGAGATGTCAGGGGAAAAGTGGGACAATCAATGGTGGGACCCCCAAGCAAGTGGAACATGAGTTGCAGGCTTTTTGGGCATTCTGGGCAAAACTTTCTAGAAGGTTTACTCCAGTAGGCTAAACCTTCTGGAAGTTGACAGCTCAAGACTAATTTTAGTATAATTGTCATAAATTGTGATCCAACCGTTGAATTGAGCTGAAATTTTGAAAAATATAGAGGACATCCATATATACAATTTTCATGTTTTTCACTCTTTTAGATTTGAAGTGGATCATGATAAAAAATGGGGAAAATCGAAGGTCATATTTTGCACTTTTTTCAATTCCAGTGGGCTAAACCTTCCGGAAGGTTGATGAAAACCTTCTGAAAGGTTATCTTCCAAATGAATTTTTCCTTGCTGTCTTCACCTTCCAATCCTCTTGTAATGTGTCCATCTCTTCGCCACTCATTCACACTTAGTTGCAAAGCTCTAAAAGCCATCATTTATGCTATAATTACCTGCAACATCAAAATTTCGACATTATTTGTTACGCCCCAAATATCATCCTGGACGACATTACATTCTAATAGCCATTTATGCATGAGAGCACTAAGTAATCCATCAACATTACATCAATAATTTATATTATAACAAAATTCGGGCAGAGTCTCCCTTGTACGGGGAGCTCTACCACAAACCTAACCTGTCCAATTCTACTATAATGACCACACCGGGTCCATTTACTTACCATAAAATCAATCCATCAAATTTACATGTTATCCCAAAAGAATAGGCCAAGCTATGGCCTTTACATCCCCCAAATCTAATAACTATGATAATGCAGCGGAATTACAAAATATGACTAGGCTTTACATTGTTTCAAAATAATATCCTAGTCTAGAGCAAAATGTAGTGTCAAGCTAAGAGTCCTCCTCAGGATCCACACTCCCGTCTTGCTGAATCTCTCAGGGTACGGGATCCTCGAGTCCCAACTCCTCCTCAGGAGTACAATCTGAAATATTTGTAGGTAGGGGGTGAGCACAAGACTCTGTAGGAAAATCCTTCCAAACCCATTCAAGGTTTTGAAATCAAGTAAAACAGGTAGGTCACATTTCACACATACATATAAATGATTTTTTTTAAAATAAATAAAATTGGGACATTTAAAAGAGATCTCAAGTGTGTACAATAATATAGAATTGAAAGAGAATAAAACCAAGTTTAATTGACAAATAATTTCCAACATAATCGACTCCACCATACACCATTTTCACAAGTTATCGCGGCATCCCATACTACCCAAACTCTTGGAGAAATAATATTTGGTATAGTGAACAATAACTTCTATTTGGTATTACTCAAGTAGGCTGTTGCTTTTCATGAATCTACCATACGATTCTACTTCGTTAACCTATATCTCTTTAGGAAGGGCGTATACTGCCTCTAGCGGCATTGACGAAATCCTCCCAATCATCTATTATACTAACCCCTTTTGTCTCGAAAGTGAACAATAATGGTTGCTCTCACAAACAACAATCCACTATGGGCATTAGGTAACCATCTCACCCCCTACTGGGATAGACTGACCTCTAATACCGTACGGCAGATCTCGAAGTAATCCAAGTCCCTCACAACACCATACACAAGAGTAACATACCAACAATATACTCAAAACCTCATATATAAGCAATTTCATAACTTTTCCAACTTTCACAAGCATTGTACATAATAAAACAATTTAAGGAAATATACTCATTTCACAAATCATGTTATAAAAGACAAATTTAAAGGAAATAGGCATGAGATCATCAATACTACCATTTTAATACCCAACACAAAGCTCTAGCATGTTAGAAATCAAGAGGATGAGAAGATATAGAGAAAAATCCATATTTCCCCCAAAAAACTAAGGTTTGATGGATTTCAAACCATTATTTTGTTCAAATCATGTGAATGTTTGTAAAAATACTAAGAAACCATGAACCTATAACAAATACATACTATTTACAGTCAAAATATACATGTATAATAACCTAACATTATTGGACGAAAATGGAAGAAAACCCTGCCTTGAATATTGAAGAACGAGGGCTTGGATTCCTGAATATACCCCTGATCTCTTGTAATTTTCCTTGGATCTTGAGTTCTCTCTTTCTCTCTCTCTATGTTGTTCTAGGGTTTGAAGGGTTGAAATGTGGCTTAAAGAAGTGTAGGAAGGTATTTATAAAGAGAAGAAAATTGGGTTGTTCGCGAACAGAAAAATTCAGATTTTAGCATCGACTACCGGTATCTGATTTTGACTACCGGTAGCTCGGGTACGTTGGGAACTCGACTACCTGTCGACTACCGGTAGCTAAAGCTCTCGGTACACTTGACTACTGGTTAACTACCGGTAGTCAGAGTGCACTGCCCTGTCGACTACCGGTTGACTATCGGTAGTCACTGCCCAGATTTTTTTCTCCGACTTCCAGTGCAGTTTTGACCAATTTAGAGGTCGAATTGAACAATTTTTATGAAAAAACTTTTGTAGCCCTAGATGTCTACTATCTATTGTCCAAATTTTAGATCAATTAGAATTGAAAATAAAAAGTTATGATTGAAATAGTAGACAGTGTCCAAAATCCTTTATAACCAAATTTTCTCAAAAATGTGTTTTAACTCCAAAATCACGAAGTCTTATCTAATGGTGGAAAATGCTCCACCATTTTCCACGAAGGGTCTATAATCACTCCCTTGTCCTTGCATAACTGTGAATCTAACATAGTATATGGGAGTGATAGTTTTTTTTCTTACACAGTAAGCAACATTTGATCCATAATGAGGTTTGGAAGATCAATCTATGTCTCATCCCAAATTCATATAGAAAGTAGGCTTTCTTAGTATAAATTTGATTTTTCTGGGCTCATGGTAACAAAATATTCACTGTAATTAGATTCAAAATGCGGTATTTGTTTGTCAAGTCACCTTGCTTTATGTATTTATGTGGCCTCCCCTATACAAAATCTGGATTATTCGTCACCTCTATTGCCACGTCAGTTAAATCAATCAATTGAGTGTAAGGATATTGCAGATCGGTTGGTCTTTGTATGGGTTGAAATCTATCAGCTATAGTAGCCGGTGTAACTTAAAAAATTATACCGCGAACAAACACAAGAAGTTGTCTTTCCCCAGTTATTTCTGCATCACTATAGAATTCATGGACCAAACAGTCATAAATAGGAAAAACAAATCTAACATATTCTAGCCATCCACGTGCAACAAGATTTTGTCTAACTCCTATATTTTCAAAATCTTCATAAAATCATGGCTTTTCCGAAATGATCGTTTTAGAGAGAAAATGAGCGTCATACCAGACTTGTTGTTCAATATTCTCAAAAATCACCTTATTGTAGACATTTCCTAGCTGGGGTTGCTGTGGAGGTGCTTCAGATTGTGGAGATTGGCCTCTTGGTGCTCGTTTTGAAGAACCTCTTGTTCTTTGCCTTGGATCCATTTTTTTTTTGATTTCTCTCTAACTACTTGCTTTCAATTGATTGTAATCGCTAGAAACCTTGAGAATGATATGGGTAAGTGAATGATCGGAGAAAATTTGAAGAAAAATGGTTGAATGTAGCAGATTTGAGAAGAGATCCTTGAGAAAAATCACTGGTTTTGAATTCTGGCTTGCAAGGGAATTGGAAATGATCGGTTATGGAAGCTGATGGGTATTTACATAAGGACTAACGTCCGGATGCCACCACCACCGTCCAAACAGTGCTAGTACATTGGAATTTACTTTGTAGTCTTCAGGCTGTTGACTCCTAGAATTCTGCCTTCTTTACTTTAAAATCCTGCAGTTAAAAAATTAAATATAACTTTACACGTTCTACACAACTTGATACTTACTCTCTTTCTTCTCTTTTTCTTCAAAAAAATATGGTTTTATTAATTATTTTATTTTTTATTACTTTGATTTTATTTATTTATTATTTTTTTATTTATGCACTATTTTAAGATTATTCCTCATTTGATCATAATTAATCTCACTCAGTATCTTCCAAATTAATAATACTAGTGACACGGTTAACTTCACTTCTCATGTATCTTGCAAACATATGAGTAGAATAGGATGGCGTCTTAGGATATTCCTTACTCTTCCCATACCTAATCCACCGGATACAATCTAATGCTTGACCTAAAATTGGTTCTGCACACTGATTATATAGTCTAAAATGCATTAAACGACCACTGCTCAAACAATCACCGAGACGATTTGCTCGTCGGTGTTTAGCAAATGTACTTTTTACAGCAGAAGAGTTTTGCTTGATTTTAAAAAATCTCTAAATTTCTAACAACTCTAGCTTTAGTCATGATCAATGAATGTATGTCTTTTGAAAAATGGGGCAATAGAATTAGACTTAACTAAAATAGTTTCTCGTCCATTTTACAATTATTTTTCAAAATTTTTTAAAAAGACTTAAAAAATTGACGCACTATCCGGTTTTTTAACATCTGCCAGTCATAAAGACGAATTTATATAACAAAGACACAACAAAGATACAAACTTTAATAATTCCCGTCCGCTAACTTAAATTAAACATTGTCTGCAAAGTATAAAACAGTGAAAATATGGAAATGCTAATCAAGTGAGGAAGGTATTATATCTGATAATTTAAAACCTAATTTGTGAAACAAATAACAAACAATTAGTTTACTATTCATAATCAAACAACAATATAAAATTTTCATAACACATAGATTGGCTCTAACAATTGTATAGAAGTTAGATCCTAAGTGAATCCATCATAATAGGATTTAAGCCTTTGACCATTTACATTGAAAATATTTATGATTAATGGATTCTCAATTTCAATTGTCCCATAATCAAAAACTTGCTTGACAATGTAAGGACCTTCCCATCTAGATCTTAAGTTTCCAAGAAATAGACAAAGTTGGGAATTATATAACAGAACTTTTCGAGAAGGTTCAAAAGAATTTCGCATTGAATTTTTATCATGAAAATTTTTTGTTCTAGATTTAGCAATCTTGCATTTTCATATCCTTTATTTCTTAATTCTTTCAATTCATTAATTTGAAGTTTATGAGATACTCCATCTTTATCTGTAAAACCCGAGAAATTTTAAATTTTTTTAAAAGGGCAAAAATGGTCATTTTATCACTATAATGCGAATTTAAAATACTCATGTTCTAGACATCAGATGAGAAAACAGATTTCGCCGTTGGACTCGTATCTCGAAATCTAGTAACCTTGTCGAATTTCATCGAATTCGGAGATAGTCAGATATTTTGTACGTCGTACGAGGCAACTGGATGGCAGATGACCACACAAAAGTCTCTAAATATAATTACCTTAAAATTTAAGTATAATTGGATTAAAGTATCAATAAAATTAATTTGAGGTAAACACGAAATGTAATAAATCATTTCATGGCAAAAGCGGACCCGAATGAGCGGAGGACACTTGGCACGATCTGGGCCAAGTTTTGAAAAATATAAATAGGGCCTTAAACGGGATATTTCAGCTTATTTCAGCCACCCAAGAGAGAGAAGAGAGTTCTTCACCTTTCTTCAATTTTTTGGACTTCCGTCGCTCGGATTCCGTCGAGCCAAAAGGAAAAATCGATCTCCGTCACTAGGGCTACGTCTACATACCAAAAATAAGAGATTTCACCAAAGATTCAAAAGGGGAGATTTGGAAAATCAAGAGTTCTTGAGTTGTTTGGTGTAATAGAAGTCTTCTACACATCTATTGAGGCAGGGTTCTTCCTACTTTGGATCATTCCTTCTTTAGATGTCGGTAGACTAAGGGTAAAATTCATACATGCCTATGTATTGACCTGTATATATGTCCATGGTTATGGAAGTGGAAATGATTTAGGCTAGCTTCTAGTTTAATTTTGATTCAAAGAAGTTACATGTAATTGTTCTTGTAACTTAGGAAATCTTGAGGCATGCTATGTGTTTTATAAATTCTGCCTTTAAGGTGTATGATGAAATGCCTTGATTGTTTTAGATGATTTTTTGATGCCATTGGAATAACATGTTGAATGTATTATTGACATATGCTTATTGATATGTTGTTTATGATGATTTATGAAAATTTATGCAAGAGATGTCAATTTCCATGGAATAATACGATGTGTGGAAAATATTGCTCATGTGGTGTTCATTACATGTTGGGCATGATCATGGCATCACATTGATGGGCTATATGCATGAGTGTGGGTGTGTGGGTGCATGGTTGATCAACACAAAATTTGGTGTTTGATGGGTGGGCTCGAAAAGAATTGGATTGAAGCTCTAATTGAGTCTTACGATTGCATGCATGAAAACTTGTGTTGGGTATAGCAAGAAGTGCTAGACACTCCCTCGGGTGCAAGACCTGGCTAAATGGTTCAGACACTTCTCGACGGTGAAATTCCCAAAAAGTGTCATGGTGTACAGAACCGATGATTGTGATACCAAAATTTGTTGCCCAACAAAGACACAAGATTTTGATTTATAAAGTACTCATTCAATGAGTAACAACCATCAATGATGTGATTTTATAATGAAACAACTTTTGTTTTCAAACGATCATTGGTTGGGTTTTCTGTCAAGCGACGATTCATTTCACAGGTGCATTTCATTGTGTTGTGGGAGTCGGTGAGGACTCGGGTTGAAGTGCATGAGTGAGTATCATCTCATTTCATGGCATGACATAGTTGCATTCCAACATTGAACGTATATTCTTGCATGGAATGATAGGTTATATGTGGCTTGTGAGTATTGCATGAGCATGAGTATCTACGGGGAGTAACCTTTGTAGGATTTACTTTGCTGGGCATTGGATCACCCTATTCGGGAACACCTGTAGTCAACTGGTAGTCGTGGACCAGAAGGTCTTAGGCTACCGGTAGTCAACCGGTAGTCATTGGTCCAGAGGGTTCTAGCTACCGGTATCAAACAAGCAGCTTCCAGTTGAGATTTTCCAGAATACCCGAACTACCGGTAGTCGATAGACACCTACTAGTAGCCAGTCCAAAAATTCTGAAATTTTAAAATTATTTTGTCAAGCTTTGGGCTTAAAATTTTCTTCCAGTAAATGACCAAATTAGACTCAATGGGGTATGAATCATGGTGTGTTGGACTTGGATGCTTTTAACGTGGTGTCAGGCTATGCGACATCTACGGGTATTTCTACGGGTTGACGGGTTGTCACTGGTTAATTAATGACCCTCGGATTTTGAGGTGTCACAGCTTGGTAACAGAGCATAGGTTGTAGATCTTATATAGTCCTTGTGGGAAATGAGTCTATCATAGGCTACAACTAAAGCCTTAGGCAAATTGTATACCTAAACTTAATGGGACATGGGTTTAGACCATTGCATTCCATGTGCATTTCACGTTATGTGTTTTGTTTACTTTATATTATGTGCTAAATGACACGTGAATTATATGCATGGTAGAATGTATATGAAAAAAGGAGCACTTGGTTTAGAAAACATAACCTTGTGTTCGGAAAGAGGGATGAATTGGATGGTTCATAGTATGAATGACTACTAGTGGGTTACATGTGCCCTACTAGTGAGACAATGAGAAATTTCTCAATGTTTAAACGTTAATCCCTGCTTTGGGATAGTATTTGAGACTCTATTGCTATCTGACATATGTTGATGGCTAATCTAGGAAGAGGATGCCGAGGCGGTGGGCGGCATAATAACCAACCACCACCGGCCTCTGACTAACAAGCCTTTATAGAGGCTATTGGTTCTGCGGCTGCCACCATAGCACAAGCTAGTGCTACAGCTGCCACAATTGCACAGGCTAGTGCAAATATGAGTCAATGAGGGCCAAGTAATCTCCACAGGTTCAAGGCACACAAGCCTCCAACCTTCTTAGGAGGAGGGGATCCATTGGTAGTTGACCATTGGATTCGAAAAGTGAAAAAGATCTTGAGGGCTGGAGATCACCTTTAATGGCACCAAGATAACTCTGGCTACTTTTTAGCTGGAAAGAGAATCCCAAGTGTGGTGGGATTGGGTCAAAGCCTCTAGGGACTTGGAGGCAATGACATGGGAGGAGTTCCGTGAACTTTTCATGGGCAAATATTTTCCGGCAGTTGCTTTACTTGCAAAGGCCAAAGAGTTCTTGGAATTCAAGAAAGGAACAATGACAGTGATGGAATACGTGGCTAAGTTCACTGAACTAGCCTATTTCGCTGATGCCTATGTGGCCATAGATATGGCCAAGGTAAGGAAGTTCGTGGATGGCCTGATATTGTACATCCGGGGCAAAATTGTGGGTCTTCTTCTGTAAGACTTGGACACGGTGGTCACGATTGCTATGGCCACTGAGAGAGAAGTGGATGATGCAAGTAACATCTGGGAAGCGGGTGGTAAAGACAAGAAGAAGGAGGGCCAATCCTCTTCTTCTAGTGCGGGGAAGAAGTAGAGGACTTCTACTCCGCAAGGGCATCAAAAGCAGGGCCGCGGCTATCAAGGCCAAGGCCAAGCTCAGTCCTCCTGAGGTGGGAGCAATCATAGGCCTTCCATCTAGGCAGGCCAACGGACTTGCTATCATTGCCCCCAACCGGGGCATATGAAGAGGGATTATCCTCAGAGGCAAAGATGCTAGAACTATGGGACATCTTAGTCCCAATCTTCGGTGGGACAGCCATAGACCCAATTTATTCCTCCTTATCCCACCATGGGTCAAAAGAGCCAGTACCAGTCTCAAGGTGTTGCACAAGCACCTACCACTTTCGAGTGGGGACTCCGTAAGCAGGCCAGAGCATGGGTTGAGGCCGAGGAAAAGGCTCCCAAGTTAGGACTTTCGGGGATCCAAGAGTGTGTTTATGCCATTATAACTCACACTGAGTTGGCGGATCAGTTGGTTATCTAGGGTACATTTCTACTCTCTCTTTTATGGGCAAGAGTACTATTTAACTCTGGTGTATCGCATTCATTCATTTCTGCATCATGTGTGAAAAATTTGGGCTTAGAGGTTGAAACCTTGGATGAGTCGTTGCATGTAAGTTCTCCCCTAGGAGCTAGGGTGAAGATTGATTAGATATGTCGGGGTTGTGAGTTAGAGATCTCAGGGATTCTACTCACTATGGACCTTAGAATCATAGACATATCAGAGTTTGATGTCATCCTTGGGATGGATTGGTTGACAATACACTGTGTTGTTATTGATTGTGATCGTAAGAGGGTCATTGCTTATACGTATGAGGGTGTTTATTTCAAGTTAAAGGGGAAAAAGCACGGTGCTCTACCCAGAGAAGTGTATGACTCCCGATGGCACGGACAGTTGATCAGTTGGCTAGCAAGCCTTACCTTGGAGGACGAGACGAGACAAAAATTTGGTCTACCTCGAGTGGTTCGTAAGTATGAGGATGTTTTTTTCGAATAAACTACCGGGATTACCTCCACATAGGGATGTAGACTTCACCATTGAGTTACATCCAGGTGCATCGCCCATTTCTATGACTCCATATAGGATAGCACTTGTTGAGCTGCAAGAACTCAAGGTCCAATTGTAGGAACTGTTGGACGAGGGGTTCATTAGACCGAGCACTTCGCCTTGGGGCGCTCCGATGTTGTTTTCAAAAAGAAGGAAAAAACCCTTCGACTATGCATAGATTACCGGTAGTTGAATAGGGTTACTATCAAGAATAGGTACCCTTTATCGAGGATTGATGACTTATTTGACCAACTAAGAGGAGCACGGGTCTATTCTAAAATAGATCTCCGCACTGGTTACCATCGGTTGAGGGTTAGGGAGACGGACGTCCCTAAGACAGCATTTAGGACGTGGTATGGGCACTTCGAGGTTATCATCATGCCTTATGGGTTGACGAATACTCTAGTGTCATTCATGGATCTCATGTATTGAGTGTTTCAACCCTACCTAGATCAGTTTGTTGTGTTCTTGGTTGACGACATCTTGATCTACTCCAAGTCTGAGGAGGAGCATGAGAGTCACTTGAGGATTATTTTTCAGACCTTGAGAGACCACCAATTGTACGCCAAATTCAGTAAGTGTGAATTTTGGCTGACTAAGGTGAAATTTTTGGGACATGTAGTGTTGACTTCAGGTGTATCCGTAGACCCGGAGAAGGTTGAGGTAGTCATGAATTGGGAGAGGCCGAAGTTAGTCTTTGAGGTATGCAGTTTCTTGGGGATTGACAGGGTACTATAGGCGGTTCATTGAGGATTTCTCTCAATTAGCTGCACCTATGACGAAGTTGACTCGAAAGGAGGTCAAGTTTGAGTGGAATGATTCTTGTTAGAAGGCATTCCAGGAGTTGAAGAGGAGGCTTACTTTAGCTCCTATTCTGATAGTTTCGGATAGGGGACAAAGGTACACAGTGTATTGTGATGCCCCGAGGAAGGGTTGTGGTTCCTCAGTTGATGGATCTGAGAGAGGAGATTCTTAGAGAGTTTCATTGCTCCCATTTTGTAGTTCATCCAGGTGGCACGAAGTTGTATCAAGATCCTCATCGTCCATATTACTGGAGCAAAATAAAGAGATAGGTTGGCGACTTTATTACTTGATGTCTCACGTGTCAGCAGGTTAAGGATGAACACCAGAGACCAACAGAGTTACTCCAACCCTTGGACGTAGCCGAGTGGAAGTGAGAGTATGTCACGAAGACATCAAGTAATTTTGCCATGGAAATCGCGGGGACATGACGCAGTATGGGTGGTAGTGGACCGGCTTACTAAGTTGGCACACTTTTTGGCAGTGCGGATGACCTTTACATTGGAAAAATTTTGCCAGTTATATATACGGGAGATTGTCCGGTGGCACGGGGTACCCGTATCTATTGTATTAGATCGGGATCCCAGGTTCACAACTTATTTTTGGGAGAGTTTTCAGCGAGCCATGGGGACACATCTGATGATGAGTATTGCTTTTCATCCCCAGACAGACGGTCAATCGGAGAAAACCATCCAGACATTAGAGGACATGCTACGGACATGTGTCCTAGTTCTGAAGGGTAGCTGGGAAGATCATTTACCCTTGGTGGAGTTTGCCAACAATAACAGTTATTCGGCGAGCATACAGATGACACCCTATGAGGTTGTAAATGGGAGGTGTTGTCGTTCTTCGGTTTGTTAAACGAAAGTAGGAGAAAAGTCCTCTGCGGGTCCAGAATTGGTTAGAGACACCTCGGAGAAGGTGGGCTTGATACAAAAATGCCTTCTTACGGCTCAAAGCCGGTAGAAGTGTTACGCCGACAGACAACGGTGACTTTTAGAGTTTGAGGTGGTAGATCATATTTTTTTGAAGGTAATGTCTACAAGAGGAGTGAGGAAAGCAGTCGCCCTTCGAGGTACTCGAGAGGGTGGGTACAGTCGCTTACAGGTTGGCGTTATAGCCAAATCAATCAGGTGTTCATGCGGTATTCCATGTCTCTATGCTACGAAAATATACCTTGGATCTGACTCATGTGGTGCATTGGGACGAACTTGATGTTGATACTGATGGAACCTTCGAGGAAGGACAAGTGCGTATCATAGATAGCCGGGAGAAGGTTTTTCGTGCCAAGAACGTGGGTTTCGGGTTTCGGGTTTAGGGTTTCGGGTTTCGGAAATTGGGATTTCGGGTTCGGGGTTTCGGGTTTCGGTTTTGGGGTTTCGGGTTTCGGGTTCCGGGGTTTCAGGTTGCGGGTTACGGGTTTCGGGTTTTCTGGTTTCAGGTTTCTGGTTTTGGGTTTCTGGTTTGGGGTTTGG
>CM042201.1:22619416-22638349 GCA_023539305.1 Ilex asprella | reverse complement strand
TAAACTTATTCTTTTTCTTAGTTACCCTGGCCCCTTGACTGCGGGTGATGCGGCTTGAATCATCTTCTTGCTGCATTGACATGGCTTGTTGCTGCATAAATTCACGAAAATACACCCATTAATTTGTTTGTCACCTATTAAATGCATAATCCAACTAAATTTTTTTCCCTAAATGACATCATATACTTACAGAAAAGGTGGTAGGTAGGTACCATCGTCCTGTTTGCGGAGCCAATAAGCCACACATATCAATTACCTAATACATTGTAATTTTCCATTTTTAGTTTAAAGTGTGATAACGTCACAACAGTAAAATTTATAACCATGCACATTCACGTACAACATCACTTAGCCATTGCTTCGGTTCAAGGGACTGTAACACCTCCCTCGTGCATCGAGCATGATCACCAACTCTAACCATACGCTCACTATATGTAAACAAAACAATTTTTCATTTAGCAGTTTGTAAGCAAAAGATATTGCGTCAAATAAAGAGTACACCGGCACATACTTAGATGGCAAGTGTTTGTCAAATATGTAAATGTAGATGGCGCGCTTCACATCATCATCGATATGGGTTATTATTTCGAACACCACATCTGTCATCTACAACACAATTTAACAGGAACGTGGTTCAAAGTAGCACTAACATAATAACACATGTTGAATTTGTAATAAAAAGTCAATAAAGCATACTTCCTCTGAATTACTTGACTCTGAAGCTGCTCCATCATCCAATGCAACCTACAATATGAAATTTCGCATTTGTCAGTTCACGTCACCAAGTCAGCAGTACGAGATGTGGTAATTCTTTCGAACCAACAGATTGAAGGTTTCAGCAATACAACTGATAATGTACACACCTTCGTCAGATCAATTGCAGGTTCTTCTATATTTCCCCCAATGTCATGTGGGACATCCTTCGCAGTATGTGCTGTATCAACAAATCGGGACACAAGCTGTCCAATCTCACCTAATTTGTTCTCCATCGCAGACAAAGAAGTTGTGCATCGTGCTGCAAAAGCATCAAATTTTTTTTCCATCCGATCTGCAACAACCTCAAGTCTTCCAACTTTTACACGCAAATCCTACAAACAATATACATAATAAATCAAAGTACAGTCAAAGATGTGTGCAGCCAAAAATAAGGCTTATTTGGGAAATATATACATTATACATGGAATATTTACATACGTCCGACATTGTTTGCTGGGATGCAGTACGAAATGCATCATCAATGATTTCCTCCTCAACAAAAACATCCAACTACATACAAATGGCACATAAATCAAATGGAATATGCGCGTCAAATACTATGTAAGACACTACCATACAACATTGCATATAAAAAAATTATTAAATTTATAAAAGTTATACCTCCTCTTGATTGAACCCTCCTAAAGACAACATATCATTCATTCTTTTACTTACATCACTGTCCCCCCAATCTCCAATTCGGGGGACCTCACGAAAAACCGAAGGAATTATGGTTTTACCTCTCGGTGTTACTCGTTCAAGATAGAAAACCTACATACCAAGTAAAAGGAAGACCATAAGACACTATGTACCCATGGTATACAACATACACATTAACAAACACATCCCGTATAAGTAAGTTACCATCAAAACTAGAAGACAGCCAACCAATGATCCCCGTGCGGACGATTGAAATTTCTGAATGCCTTCGATGACTCCATCAAATACAAACTTGCACCAATTAGTATGTCGTAATGAAGGCACGTCAGCAACAGAGTGTAATGCAGCAACAGTTAGCGTAATTCGCATTGATGGACGAAGCATACAAGCAATCATATATAAAACAGACATCCGTATAAAATCGTCAGAGGCATCGGTGATTGACCTCAGGCGCTCCGATAAATGTTTCAAAGATACCTCCGGTTGTCCGTCATAAATAGAGCTGCAAAGATCTTCAATGTTGGCCTTTGTACCCGTTGTCACCACATTTGTCCCAGAAAATTGCAAACCTAGTATATAGGTGACATCTTGGGGGCTGAACTTCGCCCATTTGCCATATAAGTTGAATGCACACCGCTGGGGATCAAACCGTCCTGCCAACCATGCACACAAATCATGCCTAATATATGTGCATTGTATGCTTAGCAATCCACCCAAGCCAATTTCAATGATTGCTTGTTTTTGTGCTGCATTTAGATTTGATGCAAATTGTTGTAATCTTTTGGGTGAACATCTACTCGCCACATAATTCTGTACACATTAAGTAATGGAACAATTAGTACGGAACGGTACATGCCAAGTTGAAGAAACTGATTATTTATATGCATAAAACAATATCTTAATGTAAGAATGTATAACATACTTGTGTAGATGTATGGCCTATACTATCCGCCCGTCTTCGTCTTTGCTTCTTTGCAGTTGTGCCAGCAGCAACAAATTGTTTTCTTTTTACCCTGGTGCAATGTTGTTGTCATTTAATAGAGGGTAATTTGAAAATTTAGCATATCAAATTATGTAAGATCAATCAAATTTCTTTACATTGTCTTTGATGCAGCTTTGAACTATAGATGCTTATCCACAAAATGCCTTGTAAGATGAATCACCAGTACCTACAAAATACCAGTCAGTGGATTAGATTTTATTATAAATGGAATGTACAAACCAAGGAAAACATCACAGGACATCGCGGACATCACCACCACCAAGTTTGTAAAAAAAAGCCAACATATGCTACCAAACCAAACCACTTTAAAGAAATACAATAGTGGAAATGTTTAGATAGTAGCCAACAGCACAAATCATTGCTGCTATTTCATTTCACCAAGATTTTCAAGTTGACTTTCATTCCTCCAGTAATGAGAATCCTGCTGAAAGTGGGCATTTCATTCCCATGTGGGCATTTCATTCCCACCTGGGGTGGTAATTTCCAATTCCCGACATTGGAAATACCATAAAAGAATGTTTGTGGTTAAAATAATTCCTACAATAACAAATGCATGAATGAACTGACAGCTAGAATTGTATTTTGAGAAATCTTATCCCTACTAACGAAATTTCATTCATGGTCTCTTATTTCTGTTTTCCAGACTAGGCCATAGGAAAAAGCTCTAACTCGGAAATCTGAGAGAGCTTTCTTTTATGGTATATCATTCGCTGTGTACTATTGGGTAAAAGAAAATGGTAGGAAATCCAAAAAATACCAAACCCATTACATACAAAATACAACGAGAGTCTGAGAGAGGCAGCAAATCACAGTAGCCAATCTAAAGCTTTCAAGCAAATCTGAAGCTTTGAAACAAATCTGAGAGAGGCAGCAAATCGATTGTCTGAGTAAATCGAAGAGAGCACACCGGTTCTCCAAATTCGGTTGTATCGTATAGAGAGAGAGAGACAGAGAATGTGGAGAGTTATTCACTCACATTTGGGGGGGAAAAAGAAACCACTTTCTGACTGGGGGAATTGGCCGGGCAAATAGGCAGTTTTTTAAGTAATTGATTTGAATTTTGAAAATGAGATTATTTAGGAATCTATTACCGAAATACCTCTATTTTCAAACTTTTTTTTAAGTAAAGCTCCCAAATCCAGATGATGAATCTGAACCAGCAGCTTAGACTCGAAAGACCACGGAATTAGACACTCAGCAGATGCTGCCAAAAATAGAAAACAACCTCAATGTAATGTTGTTTTCTTTATTTCAGTATCCCCACAGTAAACGCCCCCACATGATTTGAACAATTCATTCATTCCATTCAAAGCACATGGATAACATGGATTCAAAGTACATGGATTACAAGCAATTCTCGGCAGTGGAGCAAACGCCCAAACATACAAACAACAAAGTTCGATAATTAGGGGTACAAATAGTGTAGCAAAGTGACCAATGATTTAATGTTTCAAGGAGCTCATCTCCTAGCATAGACTCTTAATAATACAATCCCATTTCTTAACCAAAATGACGAAAGCAGATACAAATTGAAGGACTTTATAGGAAGAACCACGTACGATGCTACAGAAGCTATGATTATTTACAGTCGTATGATTGTAACGAAAGTAAATATATAAACTTAGTAAACCAAAATTCCCCCAATTGATGTTTGAATCGAAGTCCGAATACCATATAAAATCAACAACTCAATTTTCACCCTACACGCCCAAATCAAGGAAATATAGAACCCAAATTAGACCTAAAATTGTTAACTTTGCAAATATTATGAACAAATTAACAATACCCATCAACAAAAATTCAATATATTCGGCCTCAATTGCTACAATAATCGAAATGGGTTTCTTACTTGTCTGCGTAAACACTCGAGAAAGAACACGTAAACGATGGAGTACAGGCAGGTTATAGCGAGGGAGTTGGTGTGAAAGAAAATGGTAGGAAACCCAACAAATACCAAACACATTACATACACGCATACAACGAGAGTAAATTCAGAGAGAGGCAGCATATATACCTGAAGCAGCAAATCACAGTAGCCAATCTGAAGCTTTCAAGCAAATCTGAAGCTTTGAAACAAATCTGACCGAGGCAGCGAAGAGAGGTGAATCGAAGAGAGGTGAACGGTTCTCCAAATTCGGTTGTATCGTATAGAGAGAGAGAGAGAAAATCGGATTTTGGAATGGGTTTTGGAATGGATTTTGAATGGGTTTTGTCGGATTTGGAATGGAATTTGAATGGGTTTTGTAGGCGCGATCGATTTAGTGGTAATTTTGTAGGATTTAGGGATTTATTTGGTCTCATCCGATGTTTATTTCCTATAAAGCCCCCTTATAACGCTTCAATTTATTATTCTTTGTGGGCATTTAAGTAAATATGCAACTATTTGATCGATCAAATATGGTTCAGATCGATCAAATCTCCCCAGTTCTTTTGCTTCTGATTCTCCTTAGCAATCTGCAACTATTTGATCGATCAAATAAGGTTTAGATCGATCATACATCCCCACTTCTGTTGCTTCTGGTTCAGCTTAACAATATGCAATCATTTGATCGATCAAACATGATTTAGATCGATCAAATCTCCTCAGTTCTTTTGCTGCTGCTTCAATCTGCAACCATTTGATCGATTAAAACATTTTTTCGATCGATCAAATATCCCCAGTTCTTTTTCTTCTGATTCACCTTAACAATCTGCAATCATTTGTTCGATCAAACATGATTTAGATCGATCAAATTTCCTAAGTTCTTTTGCTTCTGCTTCATCTTAACAATCTGCAACCATTTTATCGATCAAACATTTTTTAGATCGATCAAATATCCACAGTTCTTTTTCTTCTCATTCACCTTAACAATCTGCACCCATTTGATCCATACCCATGTATTAATTGATCGATCAAAATATACTTATTCCCTAAAATGTTGTAATTTTTTCACTATAGTGGTAAACTTCCCACCAATAATGTAATTTTGCCCTCCTTTCCGTCATGGTACTTGTCATGATCGATCAAAAACATATTTTATCGATCATTCAGTAGTAATTGATCCATTGCAGTTGTAAAGATTTTTGCACAAATATGATAAACAAACCATTGAAGTTGTAAATATTGCCACAAATTTGGTAAATATTGCCTCAAATTTCGTAATTTTATTCACACAAATTTGGTAATTTTTTCCTAAAATTTTGTAAATTTATTCACTACTATCGTAAAATTATGACTAATGTTGTAATTTTTTCACTATAGTGGTAAATTTCCCACTAATGGTGTAATCTTGCCATTATTTCAGTCATGGTAATGTGCATGATCGATCAAATACATATTTGATCGATCAATGACTAGTATTGCATTCATTGAAGTTGTAAAGATTTTTCACTATTTTGGTAAAAAATCCACTGAAGTTGTAAATATTCCCATAAACTTGGTAAATATTCCCACAAATTTCGTAATATTATTCCCACAAATTTCGTAAATATTCCCTAAAATTTAGTAATTTTATTCACTACTATCGTAAAATTATGACTAATGTTGTAATTTTTTCACTATAGTGGTAAATTTCCCACTAATGTTGTAATCTTGCCCTTATTTCAGTCATGGTAATGTGCATGATCGATCAAATACATATTTGATCGATCAATGACAAGTATTGCATTCATTGAAGTTGTAAAGATTTTTCACTATTTTGGTAAAAAATCCACTGAGGTTGTAAATATTCCCATAAACTTGGTAAACATTCCCACAAATTTCGTAAATATTCCCACAAATTTAGTAATTTTATTCACTACTATCGTAAAATTATCACTAATGTTGTAATTTTTTCACTACAGTGGTAAACTTCCCACCAATGTTGTAATTTGCCCTCCTTTCCGTCATGGCACTAGTCATTGATCGATCAAATACATATTTGATCGATCAATGACTACTATTGCATTCATTGAAGTTGTAAATATTTCTCCACAAATTTGGTAAACAAACCACTGATGTTGTAAATATTGCCATAAATTTGGTAAGTATACACACAAATTTCGTAATTGTATTTCCACAAATTTGGTAACTTTTCCCTAAAATTTAGTAATTTTATTAACTATTACCGTAAAATTATCACTAATGTTGTACTATCGTCACAAAAGTGGTAAACTTTCCACTAATGTTGAAATTTGCCTTTCTTCCCGTCAATGTACTACTCATTGATCGATCAAAGAAATATTTGATCGATCAATGACAACCTTTGAAGTTGTAAAGATTTTTTCACAAATTTGATAAATAAACCACTAAAGTTGTAAATATTGCCACAAATTTGGTAAATATTCCCACAAATTTTGTACTTTCGTCACAAAAGTGGTAAACTTTCCACTAATGTTGAAATTTGCCCTTCTTCCCGTCAATGTACTACTCATTGATCGATCAAAGAAATATTTGATCGATCAATGACAACCTTTGAAGTTGTAAAGATTTTTTCACAAATTTGGTAAATAAACCACTAAAGTTGTAAATATTGCCACAAATTTGGTAAATATTCCCACAAATTTTATAATTTTATTCTCTATTGTGATAAAATTATAAGTAATGTTGTAATTTTGCCCTTTACTTTTGTACGTCTGCTATATCCTTCATTGCACCAATTCAAACCGGTTGCCATCCGGTAGCCTTGCTTGCCTTTCCACGTGTCAATTTCTGCACCATTGTGCAGTATTTTTTTCAGCTTTTAGCCGCCAAAAAAATTTCGGTATGATACCGAAATCTCAAACGGATGTACCGTAGTCCACTCCAAGCATTTAATGTACATTCCCTTAACATTTAATGATCTTTGTTAGGCATTCATTGAGTTGTACCGAACATTCCTTAGACTGGCTCCGAATATTAAATAAAGATGTTCCCGAACAGTCCACATCAGCAAGGGTCATACCTTTATCTGAATTTTTTGATATTCAACATGTGACTCAATGTAATGTGTTTGCGCAGGTAATCCTTCCCTGCAGTAGCAATATGTAGCATTGTGGGGTCCCATATACCTGCCCAGCATTGAATGCTTGGATTCGAGATTACCTATTTTTCCATGGCCCCAAGGGCATGTTTCCTCGGGACCATGCATTTCCTTAGTGCAGTACTATTCATGTCCACGTGTCATGTCCTAATACGACTATTTCTTCGTGTCATGTCAACTGCCCCAGCCTTCAGTTTCTCACGCATGGGTCATGTGGCATTAGGGGATTGAAGGCTACTAATGCACTTTGCTTCGTGGGAGCCGTTATACGTACGTTTATCGCCCATTTTTTAATATTGCATTTAATGGGCCATTCCTCCTTATAACCAATGCCTTGAAGGGGGTATAAATAAGAGGGCGTTTCCCACTCTTTGGCCCCGTTTGAATCCTTGAAGCTCAAAAGACCTTAGTAAGATCGAGCACTCCTTGCCTGTCAAAGACAACTCGAGCGTCGATTTTAGTAAGTACGTTAAGTTCTTCATCTTCTTCTTCATTTTCCTTTTCTTTCTACTTTTCTTTTCTCCCATCCAATGGTAAGAATTCTAGACAAGATAGACCGGGAACTGAGATAGGTCTAGGACCACATAAGCTAAGCCCAGAAAAACTCAAGTAGACAATGAAACGAATTGCCTATTGTAGGCTTTTGGAAAAGGCCTGACTATATCCACTCCCCACTGAACAAAAGGTCACGGACTGGTAAAGGCATTGAGGTCCCCTGTCAGATGTCGAATAATGGGTGTGAACGCATGGCACTTGGGGTGTGTTTGGTATGGGTGTTTGGGGGGGTTTGAGAACATGGGTTAGGGAGTAAACCCCCTTAAACCCATGTTTGGTATGTGTAAAGTAGGGATAGGATTCCAAACCCGACCCGGTCATGGCCCGATCATGAAACTCTTATTCATGGGTTTTATGAAACCCAAGGGGTGTTGAATTTCATTTGTGGGTTTGGGGGTTTAACATACAAATGACATTTATACCCCTATATATCCTATATACCTCATATATACAAATTGGGTAAAGGAAAAAATAGTCATTTATATACAAATATATTACCATAATAATCATATATTCTTGCGCATACCAAACATGGGTATGGATAGCATTGAATGTTAAATCCCATCTTTGAATTCTATCTTTGGGTCAAACCCGGGTTTGGACAATCCAAACTAAACCCCTCCCAAAAAACATACGAAACACACCCTTGGTGTATTTCTGCACATACTGTTTGTCGTCCTTTTACATGTATGGCCACCAGCATCCATAAGATATGGCCTAATGAGCTAGAGACCGACCACCCATGTGGCTTCCACATATTCTTTTGTGGACTTCGTATAACAATGGTTGAATTTTATCTTCAGCAACGTGCAAGAGGTACGATCCTCAGAATGACCTTCGGTATAAATTTAGGTCTGGTGAAACCCAAAACCTCGAGGTTTTGAGTCTAACCGTTCTGACTTTCCTATGACACTCGAGAAGCTCCCAATCTCTAGACACATCACTATGGGGTCCATCCAATTTGGCTTAGTTTCGCTTGATATGTTTGGAAGGACTTCAGTCGGCGTTGAATCAAGTAGGCTGGATTATGACAAGTATTCCACGGTTATTTTTCGGGTGATCACCGAGTTAAGGGTCAAGGTCAGGCGAGCTATGGCGTCTACATGATTGTTGTGATCTCTGGGGATTTGGCATACATATATTTCTTTGAACTTCTCATTAGGATTCGTGCCTTTTGGCGATAAGCCTTCATCCGGGGGTCCCAGACCTCATACTCTCCATTCACCTAGTTTATAACTAGCACGAATCCATTCAGCTTCATTATTTGAGACTCCAAAATCGAGTCGAATCACGTGCTCAATAATAGGGTCGTCGAGGCTAGTGAGGACAACCCATATCCCTGCCCTGAGCATTGGGTGATCCGTCTACATACAACTTCCAAGTTCTAATAGACCTTATCAGGCTTTGGTTTTAAGGCATCCCCGATGAAGTCTCTGAACCAGCAAACTCAGCAATGAAATTAGTGAGGACTTATACCTTGATGCAGACTAGGGTTGATACCATATGTCAAACTCCCCCTGCTTAATGATCCATTTAGCCACTCCCAAAGACAAGTCCGCCTTCCGGAGGATGGCTCTCAACAATTGATCAATAAGGACCACGATGGGGTGTCCTTGGAAATAATGCCTTAGTTTCTTAGTCGATGTCACCTTTTTCATGGAGATGTACTTCGTCTCGACGTCTATAAGGGAATAGTGCCTTAGTTTCTTAGTCGAGGTCACCTTTTTCATGGAGATGTTCCCTGACCAATGTTCCATTAACCGCGTACTCAAAAATAGCCAAGTATAGGTAAAGGACCTCCTCGAGCTTAGAAATCGAGAGGGTGGGGGAGGCCTCTAAATATGACTTGATTTCATGCGGTGCCAATTCATAGTCGTCGTCCCATATATCCTTCTTGGCTTTCTTCAAAGCCTGAAAGAAGGGTTGCATCTATCCGAGGCCTTTGAGACGAAACGGTTTAGTGCTGCCAGCATCTCGATAAACTTTTGGATACCCTTGATGGTCTGAGGACTTTGTACGTCCAAAGGACTTGTATTTGCTAAGGATTATCTTCTATTCCTCGGTGTGTCATCAGGTGCCAAGGAATTTTTCAGAGCTTTTACCAAATGAGCACTTTGATGCGTTGAGTTTCAAGTCGTAATGTTGGAGTACGTAGAAAGTCTCAACTAGGTCTCTTATATGATTCCCTCAATCTCCGCTCTTTACAAGCATATCATCAATATAGACCTCCATGGTGACCCTCATCTGATGCTTAAGCATCTTGTTCATTAGTCGTTGGTATGTGACATATGTATTCTTCAATTCGAATGACATGACCTTATAATAATTAGTTGGTACACACGTGCGTTGCACGTGAACCATTTTCAAAATAAATTTTTTGGCTTAACAAATATTATGAATTATTTTTACCAAGGAAACTGTCTCTAAGTGTCGGTGTTTAGAAAAGGATTCTAAAAAAATAGGTTAAATCTTAGACCAGTTTATACAGTTTATTGCACATACTTGAAAAGTTGAAAATTAAGTGATAAAAGATTTATGAACACTTCAGTAATGCCACTTTCTAAGTGCTTACTTAGACCACAATTTTAGGATTGATATATATCTTTGATGAATGTTATAAAATTTGTCTAACGTATAAGTGTAAATTTGAGAACTTACTCTTGCCCTTCCATACCCCCATCCCAGCAAAATAAAAAAATGGACAAGAATGTTATGTTCCATAGGCATTAAGGTTTGTCTTTCTTCTAGCAAAATATGAAATTTGTTTAGGAATATCAAATTTCTTCCGGCATTAAAATTTGTCTTTATTCACGCCAAAATATGTTGGTAGTGAATTTTCAAAGAAAGATGGTTGCTAACCACTTTCTTCCATTAAAACCATGCTTTTGCCTCGCCAGTATAAAATGTGTAGCTGGCGTGAATAACTAATCAAATTCAAAGGCACTTGTGAAAAAGCTTAACCTTAATTGGGCACATGTTTTATCCTAGATTCTATTTGAAAAAATATTCCTGTTAATACCAATATTTATGCACAATATCTCAAAGTGAACCCCTTAGCTATATTCTTGGTCCCTCCATCAAGGTTCTTTGGTAACTCAAGCAACATACAAGGTTGTTCTCATAATTATGGAATTTTGCATTTTTTTTTCAGAAAGGCTTTAATTAATCATAACTACATAGAATAGAAATCGACATCCGAAGTTCACAACAAATTTTAATCCATAGCATAGTTCTAATTGCCGGATTTCATTCCTAGTGGACACGAAACAAAATTCATGATCATTAGGTCCAGAAATAGACCTTGGAAGGATCCTATGTGAGCTGAAAAATCAAACAAAAAATACGTATTGAAGAGTTAAAGAATGCTTTCAGCTCAAGGATGGTAAAATAAAACTGTGGTACAGAGTCAATGTAGATACTTGCCATAATGTCAAACAGGGAATGTCCCCACTTCCAAGTGCATTTCTTGAAAACACTAAGCCTATTCATGCACACATTACATACTTAAACCTAGTGACACAGTCACTAAACACTGCCAGCCTTTTAATAAATTCTTCTAATTTACTAATACATATGCGGAGGCAACAATCAAGATGACCTTAAACACTCTGCCGAACAAGGAAACTTGTAAATTATGACATTATTGTTAAATTTTGGACACTTAAACCGGTCATTGGATGGGGTGCACAATCCTATAGAAGTTATTCTTGCTTTAATTTTACGCTCATATTGCAATTAGGATGGTATTTAGTTTGGTACTTAAGGTTCACACAATACTTAATAACCAAATGAAGTTCATGTGAAAATAGATTGAGATCATAACGAGGTCGCTTTATGATTTTTTGGAGACCAACTGAATTCATTAACTTCAAAATTTCAACTAACATAGAATGACAATCACAAGATATCACGATTATAAGTAAGTCTCAAAATACAAACTTCCCTGCCATGTGCCATCAACATTTACATGATTCAAGACTCAAACAAAACACAAAAAGCATATGCTCTTTCTTTTATCACGAGCGTAATGCAATAAGTACATTGAAATTCAATCATAAATTTGGTAGAAATTGTGAGTACAAATTATATGGAGAAAATTTAGTCACAAAATTTAATAGAAATTGTTATTACATCATCTGATCATCCTAGCATGATTGCTAAAACAATATGAAATGGAATGATTACTCAAACCCATTTGCTCTAGTAGATAAATGAATTACTTCATCCCTGAAACTGTGTCCCATCTTTTACATTATCAGTACCAGACTCGCTAAAAACTTAAAGATCAACACAAAATTGCAGAAAAATTAGAAGTACAGAGAGAATAAATAAGTAATTCAACCTATAAAGAGACCAAGCTGGAACATGCATTCCAAACTAAACTGTGTCCAAGCCCAGATATTAAGGGTTAGTTGTTGATATAAGAATTAAGAGAAGGCTTTGTAGCTAAAAAACACATTACTTGTTGAAGCAGCACACCAGTGGCGGTGCAATGACAAGAAAAAAAATGTGTGAGCTTCCGAGGGAGAGGGGAAGGAGGAGGGTGTGAACTAATATACAAGGCCAATATGAATGGGAAAAATTTGTGAAAATTAAATTACTGCAATTAAAGATAAACGGACAGAGAAGGGATAGGTGAAGAGAGGGAAAGAGAAAAATATAGAGTAACTACTGAGAATATGAAATAAATTGGGTACAGGCGATGATTTACTTTTAGTTCTTCATTGATATGTAAATAAGGGAAAGAGAGAGGAATAGAGGGAGAAAGAGAGAGAGATTAATGCCACGAAAATAGGCAAAGAGAAAGACAAAGTAACGGGTGACGATTAGGTTTAGAGTGGCAGGAAGGATTAGGATGACATAATTATATTGTTGGAGGACAAAAGTGGAAAGAAAATATTTTTCAAATTTGCTGATATTTTAAAGTAGTATAGATAAACCCCCATATGAGTTATGAAGGCAATTTTTTCCTGATCAACCTCATGTAATGAGATCTGATGGTAACCCGCCTGGGCATCTATGAAGGTCCATCGCTCATGCCCTGCAGTTGCATCCACCAATTAATTCACCTTATGCAAAGGGTAATCATCTTTTTGGGGTAGGCCTTATTGAAGTCGGTGAAGTCCACGTAGACATGTCATTTACCATACTTCTGTTGGTACCAAAACAATTTTTTAGTATAAAATTTGAGTTTTTGGTCGACTTTGAGCCAAAATTAAAGTGAGCCAAAATTAAAGTGGAACCCGATTGTTATTTTGAATAAATTTTTATGGGTTCATATTCTACTCCGTAAAGAGAATAATGTAGTATATTCATGCTCAAATTGAGTAAGAAATGAATGAGAAAATAGGCTTCAAAGTGACCATTTTGAAGTGTGAAAATAAAGGTTGTGCGATGTGAGATTTGACACCAATCTCACATTGGTTGAGGAAGATATTCAACATGGGCATATATAGGCTAAGTTTGCTTTACGGGATTGGGCCCCAAGGGATACCACAATTTTATGAGTGGAGCAAACACCTACATACCTACGGTTCAACCACACACGCGCACGTTGTCCGCCCGCCTTACCACGACCCGGTCCGGTGTGGGTGTGGGTGTGGGTGTGGGTTAGACCGGACCCATCTTTTTGGATAAAATTTATTTAAATTAATGGGCTTGAATTTTTGAACTAAAATTAATTTTCGGTATCTGTTGGATCGCATTGGTTCGGATTTATTGCATCTCTCCAATCCGAAACAGAGTTGTGACTATTCATGGAGAATAGTTACTCAAGGTGTCTACTGGTTTGCATTTGTCTTCATGAGTTGTATCCTTTAGAGTGATGACTATCCGAAAAGTCACCAAAGAGCCTATAAATACCCAGGTTCATTACCACTAATGAACCTAGGTATTTACATTTCAGCTTTTGTGCATTACATTTCGGCATTAGACAGTATGCATTTAGAGAGTACACAACACAAGTTTGGTTCGCTGGACGAGTAGACTAGAGTGCTATTTCTATCCGTGTAAAAATCATTGTATCCTAGGAGGCAGACGCTTGATATTCCATAAGCACCGTGTGTGGGGGCGAAATCTGTCTTAAGGACATAGTGTTAAACACTAGTCTTGATCTACCTAAAGTTCAATAACAGTTCTTGTTCTGCAATCGGGTTAGTATTTACATTGGTTATACAAACTGTTACATGTAACAGTTTGATGTTACACTTTCGTAAAACTGTTGTAACTATTTCCTGTAACTCTTTCGTTTCTGTATAATTCTTTATTGTTACTGTTTTGTTAGAGTAACTCAATTCTATGTAACTCTTTACATGTATCAAATAAAAAATTTCAATAAGTGATTTTACTATATTTGAAACACCACAAACAACAACTTTTTCTTGATGCAAGTGATGTTAGATAACCACTTTAGGAACTGCACTTCCCTGATGGAGTTGGCTTTTAGCAGTTGATCTACTTCTTTGTTGACGGCTTGTACATGGTGGGGGTACCGACCATCGAGGCTTCTATTTGATGGGCTTGTACGCTAGATGTAGATGCAACAAGTGGCAAATGATTTTGGGGCCTAATCCCCATATCATGTTGGGAATCCAAGCAAATACATCGGCGTTGCTCCAATGGAAACCAACCATCTCCTCCTGTCCAGCTCCTATCAGGGAGGAGTCGATGAGAAAAAATATTTCTTTGTCACTTGGGTGGAGGTAGACCGTGGTGAGCTCTTCTATGGACCATTCAACCGGATTGCTATTTAGCCACAACCGCCTCCAACTAATGTTCATTTCCCTTCGTGTTTGCCCTAGTCTTAACGGCAACATAGAAATAGCTCTTTGAGATGAACTCCTACAAGTGCCCTTCCTGAACCAGCTCTAGAGAAATGCCCTGTAGACTCAACAATCCTTGGTGAAGTGCCCAGCATCCCCGTGATAGGAGCACCAAGCAGTTGAGCTTCAAGTTGATGGGATATCCTACATCTTCGGAGGCTATTTTGAAGAAAGACTCCTTCCCTTATCTTGTGGAACATCTTGTAGATCGGCTCCTTGAAGACTATTCGAACCCCTTTGAAAGAGATTTGGGTGGGAACCTGAGAAAACCTCCTTACTTAGTTGGGGGGTCATTCTCTTTCTTATTTGTTGCAATATTCTTGCCTCGGGACCCAGCCGCTTTGTCTTTGACCTTGGAGTATTCATCAATACGGGCCATAAAGTCCCTCTTGTTAGTTGGAGTTCTATTGGTTAGCGACCAATACAAGTCCATTTCTCAATAGATCCTGAGCCTGAATGTGGCAGTTGTCATTGTCTTCGTGCAACCTTCTTCATTGACCACCTCCCAATACCACATTGCGTACTATCGAAGAGTCCCTTATTCCTTTCTCCGCATCACAAGAAGAGCACCGATGTCTTTCAGTCTCTTACTGCTGGTGACGAATTGGGCCGAGAACAGTTCAATCATCTACTTCTAGGAGATTAAGCTCTCGAGGAGAAAACTCTCATACCATTTCATAGTAGTCTCTTCAAGGATCATCGGGAAGACTTGGCATAACAACCTGTGGTTTATATCATAGAGGGACATGAGATGTTTACGCTGGCGGAAGTGCCCCTCGGGATCCATCCTTCCGTCTTAGATTTTGAATTGGGGGCATGGTGAATTTTCTTAGCATCTCTACCTCCCGGATGCTTTGAACAAACAGGGACTTCACGAGGTCATCTTTAATGTAATTTGTTGTCGTGCAGATGCCCTTGTCGTCGATAGGTAAGATTAGACTAAAGGTCATCCTCATCTTATTTGGAGTAGACCTAAGGTTTTGGGAATTTGCAGACCCCAATGTCCTTAACTAAGAGGATAGACCCTTCATCGGATGCCTTCACTCCTTCCTTTCACAACAGTCGGTGGCAAAGATCCTCGTCGAGTAAGAGTTTTGTCCTTTTCTCTCTTTTAGTGGGATTGCCCCCCAAAGGACATTCCTACTTTGAGGTGTGGGAGTCTGTGTCCTTCTACCCCAACCGGTGACGAATATCTCCTTGGGGGAGGTCTTCTGATAACTCCTAGGAGCATATTTTGTGGATGCTCTGACTAGTCTCGCCCCTCATAAAGTAGCTTACGGCCAGGGATATTTCGGCCGAGAGCTCAAATTCTTTGAGCCGATTGATGACGTTGACATTGTCCCTTTCTATCTTCTTCAATCAGCCACCCAGTTGTTCTTCTATCAGTTTCATTAACTCGTGGGCAAGGAGTCCTTCCTTCATGCCCGTCGAGCGTAAGGTCTGGTCCATGTCCTGCGAATTGGCTAGGTTTTCCAACGAATCCCTTTTAACTAGTCTGAGGAATTGGATGCTGACAGAGCAGCAAGATGGTTGCTATTAATGTTCCTCGCACGAGGGTTATCCTCCTCATTGCCTTGAGAACACGTATACACCATGGTGTCAACTACAGGAAAATACTTGGTTCGATAATTCCTACAGATGGAGCCAAATTGCATGGGTGTTTTCCTGCACAATAATTTAAAATAGAGGCACCAGGATCAGGCCACCTTGAGAATCCTGCAAACACAAAATTGGGTTAGAAGGAAGCCTGAGACGTATTCCCTTTGATTCCTAAGTCAGTAGGTGCTCAAAGAGAGGATCAAGTTCTACTATGTTGGGATGGTCTTGGTTACATATTGAGATCCAATTTTGTGGGCAATTTATAGCTTCAAGGGTGATGACATGACACTTTGTGGGTCCCATCAAGCTGGCTAGTAGCGCCCCCTTAGTCACAATCAATCAATAGATACTCTGCCCTTGAACTGTACAATTTGCTAGGCTTGGTGAAAAGTTGGCGGTTCTTTGAGACCTAGCTTCATAATAATTATCTTGCTCGAGAAACTGAGAATTTAATGTACGTCCCCTCAATATTTAATGATCTTTGTCAGGCATTCAATAAATCACCTCAAACATTCGTTGGACTAGCTTCGAGTATTAAATATAGATGCCCTGAGCAGTCCACATTAATAAGGGTTATGATTTTATTCGGATTTTTTTTATATTTGACGTGTGATTCTGTTGTAACTAGGGATGTCAGTGGACCGAAGCTGGGGCGGGGGGTGTAGTCTTCATCCCCGCACCCGCTTAAAAAAACTCCATCCATCTCCGGTCCACCTCCGTTAACGGGTATAATTTTCATCTCCATCCCCGTCCGCGGATAAATTTTTAATCCCCGTACCCGCTCAAGTCCAAGCCCAAGCCTAAGCTCAAGCCAACATAATCCAAAATTTTAAATAATTCAACAACATTCTAAATAATCTAACACAACATAATGGCATAATATATTCTAACATAACACAAACAACAAATGTCAATTGCTTCAACAAACGCCGCATGAGTCATGCTATGGTGATATGAAACTTTGATATTTTTTTTGTATATTCATCACTTAAATATAACTTACTCACCCAATATCAATAAAGATAGCTCAACAGATTATTTCCTCCTTTGTGGAAATCCACAGTTTTTGCACACATTATATATATGGTTCTGAGAAATTAGACTTTTGCCCCCGAATTTAATTAGTTAATACATGTGGTGAACAGATGATAGCAAGTATCCTGATTTTACTATATAGGAATGAGTCTAATGTGACCCTATCTTGGAGAGATTTTTCGCCACAAAAAAAAAAACCCATTTTCAAGTGTTTGACAAAAAGGAAGCAAAAATCATTTACATATAACAAAGGGTAGTGGTGAATATCATCCAAACTCCAATTGTTGATCAAGATGACTGAATCAGAGAAAATCACATAAAGTAAATAATTAACAGGAGTACAAGAGAGAGAGAGAGAGAGAGAGAGTGTGGTCTTCCATTAATGGAAGCAATGGATAGGTCTATAAGATAAGGAAAAATATATTGAAAACAATTACACTGCATTAAACTGTTTATGAATTCAAATTGCTGAACAGACAAACCTGACTCAACCCATTACTACCTCTACTCAAAACTATGGCTTTCATATGACAGAACTTCAACTAAACCCTCAAGTGAATATCCGCAACAGCTCCATTTTACTTCATCTATCATTGGGCTAGGGCGTCTCGCAACACAACAGCTTAAACTCGGAAGCTCAGGTGAAATCCACTATTAAATTGCTCAATGATGCCCACCTCCCATAACAAAACATTACAGATATATATAACGGGTACATCAGGGGCGGAAGCGAGGGAGGGGGCAGGGGTAAGGGTAAGTCTATCCCCACCTTCATCCCCGTACGGGTTTATACAGATATTCCCGTATACGTCTACCGTCCAATACATATGGTCCATCTCCGGTCCAAACGAGACAGATTTGGACGAATACCCATTTTTTTCCGGTCTACTGTCATCCTTAGTTATGATGTGTCTGTATAAATAATCATTTCTTACGATATGTCGCATCATGAGGTCTCACATACCTACCAAACATTAAATGCTCGGGCACGAAATCACCTACTTTTCCATGCCCCAAGGAGCCTGTTTCCTCAAGACCATGCATTCCCTAGGTGCAATATTATTTATGTTCATGTGTCACGTCTTAATACAAGTGTTGCTTCGTGTCCCGTTGTATCTACTTTAAATTTAGTTGCCACATTTATACCAAAAATCCGACCCCACAATTATTTGTCAATATCTTCTATTGATGGTGTTACTCTTGACGTGGAGTGGAGCCAACAATAGCAATGAGATGAAACGAAATGTACACCCCACCCCACAAACACCACTTGGAGATGAAACAATGAAGTCTTGATGTCTTAAAAAAGCATATCTTCCACCAACAATAATTGGATTCAATTAATGGCTAAGGTTTATACTAACTAGTATTTGCAATATAATTATTGGATCATGGCGCATGAATCCGAAAAGCTGATTACCTCTTATTTCCTTAAATTCTAATTGGACCTCTCTGTTTTACCTCTTGATTTTGGCTTGATTTTTTTTATTAGTAAATTTTGTGTGTGTATATATATATATATATA